>CAUYLG010069539.1:0-67502 GCA_963573385.1 Cacajao melanocephalus | reverse complement strand
GGAGAATTCCTTTGTTCAAAGTTCTTAAAGACAGCCTTTGACTAATTGAAGAACTAATTTGTGCCCATTCAGAAATAACTTCTTTGGCTCATTTTTCATTTGAAATATTTTGAGTGGCTTTACCATTAAAGACTTTGTTTTTTATTAAACAAAATACAGATACTGCAGTACTCAGGTGTGCTTTGGCCAACATAGGGTAAGGTGACATCAAGTCTCTAATTCTATTTAGTTTATTATATAAAATTATATTGTATCACTGTATTATTAATAAATTACATAATTATATTTAAAATACTTATATATATATAATTTTTTCAGGGTGGGATAATCTCTTTACTTGGTTGAATGTTAACTTACTACTAACTAGAAAATGATAAGCACTTATAGACATGGGAGTAACAATCATTCATCTTCCATGCTTTATTGGTGTACAATACTTATGTCTAGAGCACTAATTTGGCAACTGCTTTTAAAGCTAAAAAAATGTAGTGTCAAACTCATTTCACAGATGAGAAAAGTAGCAGAATTTTAGTCGTCCAAGATGATTTAACGTATCTTGCCTGGTTTAGTAACGTGGTAGTTCTTCAGTTTATGGCTTTCTATCTTGATTACATTTCTTGAAGTCTGGGAACTATATTTTTTCACTTTACAATTTTAAATCTTAATGATAATTGCCAAGTTCACATTTCTTGTAGATATAAACAAATGAAAAACTTTTAACTTGAATACAATTTGGCCAATTATTAAATACAAATGATGAATTGCTTCCTTTTAATAACATCCTTTTAACAACACCATGATTAACTTAATTGTAGATGTTGACAGATACTTCAGTTTATGTACTATGTACCAAACAACAAACTAGAAGGATAATATAAAGTTAAAGCTTCAAGGACTGTTTTAATATAATTATAGCACTTGGAGCCCCAAACCATCTACTACATTAATAGAGAGTATGCCTAATTCTTAATATTTGCACATAGAGTGGTTATACAAGTTCAATTATTTGTAGCAGGTAAAACAACATTTAATATGCTTGGTAACATCAGGATTAATAATAGATATGTTCCTTTAATCTGTTTGGAGGGTATGCTCAGTTGTTTTAGTAACCCCTTTACCACATTCTACAGCTATATCTGTTTGGATTACAAGAAAAGAATGGATGAAAAAATATATTTAATTTTTATGTGCATGTAAAATCTAAAGGAGGACAATGTTAATCTTGCAAACAAAAGGCTCAGAATTATAATGAGTTGTGTGTATATCTCCAATGTTAAAAAATGAAAAAATATGATGTAGAATTATATTTATAGTTTTGAGATCTTTTTTACCCTGGTTTTTATGGATTTTCATTCATATTATTGAGTTTTTCATAATTATTATGATCAAATAGGATGAGATATATTTCTTTAAAAATAATGTGGCCTTTTAAATTTTGATATTAAGAAGAACCTTCAGAAAATAAAATATTGGTGGTTAAAGCTAAATTTTCATTGCAATAGATGTGGAAACTTTTTCCTTTAGAATAGAAACTTTGTTAGCATTTATTAGTTATATTCAGTTTCCTAGTTTTTCAGCCATTTTCCCATCAAGTGTGATGCTATTTTGTTTTTTTTAAAAAAAGTCTTTAATGGGACAAATAAAATCTTCGAACCATCTGACTCATCAGAAATTGAAAATACTAAGGGTTTTTCAATTCTTCTAGCATGGCAGGGTATATTCACTGTGGGCTATTTTTGCTGCTGATTACAATAAAGAACTAAATCAAATACAAAATGGCAATTATCTGAAGAGTTTAAAAAATAAGTAAGAGCAGATAGGTCACAGAAAAGAATCAAAATCAGAGAAAGTAACCTATAAAGAAATGAGTTTCCTCTTTTTTTTTATTATTTTATTCTCATTTTTCTTATGGCATGTCCTAAAGACAGGTTACAGTTGTACAATTGCACTTAAGAGAAGAAAAGTAGAAGAATAAAATCTAGTGGGAATGAAGAAAACTGTGTGGGCTAGAGTGTGTGACAGAATATCTTACAGAGGAGACAACAAGAAAAGGGGAGTTTTCAGTTCTGTGCGTGAGTGGAAACTAATCTGAGAGTCATCTATGACATCTACTTACGTAGGATGGATCTGCTGCAACATAGCAAAGGCTCTGAAAAGCTAAGATTGAAATTAGCACTTAAAGAAGGCAAGACTAGCCTCATGGTCTAAAACCAGTTTTGGCTGTGAACCGAATCAAAAAATAAATAAGTAAATAAATAAATTAATTAAATAAATAAAACCAGTGAGGTTGATTTTCTGTAAAAATAAATAAATAAATATAACATTCAAAATGTTGCTGATATAATCCAAAATTACTCAATTCACAAAGCACCAGGAAAATATAGCCAATTTGCAGGGGAAGTGAAAATCAACAAATACTCCTGTAGAAATGACCTGGACATTGAAATGATCAGATAAGGATTTTCAATCATCTACTATAATTATCCTCCATAAGAAAAAGATAAACATACTTAAATATAAATGGAAAGACAGAAGTTCTTACTATTGAAATAAAAAAGAATCAAATGAAAATTTTAAAACAGGAAAAAGGAATAGTTGTAAAACAAAATCATTATATGGGCTTAATAGGACAATCAAGATGACAGAAGATGGTAAACTGAATCTGAAGATAAGTCACTAACATTTACGAAACCTGAAGTCAGAGAGAAAAAAAATAAAAATAAACAGAGCCCCTGGCCTAATATCAGGAGATATAAAAATATTTGATAAAATAACAGAATTTTCCAAACATTGGAAGAAAAATATAAATTTATAGATTCAAAAATCTTGTGAAACTGCAAACAGGATGAATTTGAAGAAAACCAACCAAGACCCATTAGAGCTACATTTCTAAAAGTCAAAGGGGGAAAACACTTGAAGGTAGGTAGAAAAAATAGTATTTTACATAAATGAGAAAAACTACATAAATAACAAGTTTTGCCAGAAACTACAAAGGCCAGAATATAGTAGAACAATATCTTGAAAGCTCAAAAGAAAAAGATCTGTCCACCTAGATCTCTATATTCTGCAATATTAAATTCCAAAAATAAAAGCAATATTAAAACATAATAAATAAAAGAAGAATAGAAAAATATGTTGTCAGAAGTCCTGTCCTGAAGGTATGCTAAAGAAATATCTTTAGACTAAAGGGAGAAAGAAATTTGGATATTCAGAATTGAAAGAATAGTAATGAAAATGACAGCCGTCTGAATAAATTCTTTAAAAAATAATTGTTGAAAGCAAAATTTGTGTTATTACAGTATTTTCTGGTGGATATATATAATAAATAATATAAGGGATACAGATACACATATATTATGAATAATATACCTGTATATTTATGACCACTATGGCAACCAATTAGAATGTGAAAGTTTAGCCATTATATTTTTTAGAGGAACCATGAACATAATACAAAAATGTGTCACTATTTAAAAGTTAATTCATAAATAAAAATAGAGTACAAAAATATCCAAGTAAATATAAAGAAACTAGGAAGGAGAGAATAGAAGAATAAAAGTAAAAAGGACAAAGAAAAAAATTAAAATATGATAGACCTAAATATAGCCATATGTATCTTTATATTACATATAAATGGACTGAAGATTTCTGGTTCTAGCTAACATAAAATCAGTACACACCATGCTATGTCTCCCATTAATTATAACTAAAATCCATGAAAAGAAAATGTAAAACCTTATGAATCTTTAAAAAAAAATTCCAGGCAGACAGAGGAGGGTGATAGAAACTAAAAGAACAACACAGCAGTGAATTTTCTAGTCCATTTCCCTTTCAAATCTTCTAAGTGTCAGGGTAGTACATCTTAATTCATTTTAAGGGGTAGTACAACTTAATTCATTTTAAGATGTACATTTTGAGACTGGATAATTTATAAAAAACAGACATTTATATATTACAGTTCTGGAGGCTGGTAAGTCCAAGGGCAAGGGTCGCACATCCTGCAAAGACCTTCTTGTGTCATATCTTGGGGCAAGGCAAAGGCTGAGAATACTTGCAAGAAAAGTGAAGGTGGGCGAACTCTTTTTTTTTTTTTTTTTTTTAATCAGGAACCTACTCTCAAGATAACCACCTTACTTCAGATCATGGCATTAATCCATTCATGAGGACAGAACCCTCACAACTTAAGCACCTCTTAAAGGTCCCACCTTGCAACACTGTTGCAGGGAGGAGTGTTTCCAACTTATGAAATTTGAGAGATACATTCAAACCATAGCACAGCCTTAATATAGAAACTCTCCACTCTGTAAGAGTGTGTGTGTCCCTTTCTTTTTTACTCTCCTTCCTAGAAATGGAAAGTGTTGAAATGTCGTTAAAGAAGAGGATCTTGAGAAAATGCAGTGGGTTGAAGTGTTCTATTCCAAGTTGTGGACCACCGGCATCTCAGATTGTGATATGATTTGGAGATAGAGCCCTTGCAGATGTAATTAGTGATATTGAAATGAGATCGTACTTGATTAGAGGGGTCCCTAAGACCAATGACAAGTGTCCTTATAAGAACAGAAAAGGGTGCAGAGAGATTCTCAAGAGCCTCACACATTGAAGGCCTGGTAAAGATGAAGAAGGAAGTGGAACTAGAGATTCCCTAAGGAAAAAGGAATGATATTCATGCAGGAAAACTATTTGATGAGAAAATATAAATTGAAAACTTCAAAAAACTGTACAATCCAAAACGTAATCAATTTTCTAAATATCCGGATCTATCACAATCAAACTAGTGAAGACCAAACATCAATGAAACAATCTTGAAAAGGATTAGAGAAAAATGATACATTTTATGTGAAGGAACAATTAAGTTAGTTTACTGAGGATTTCTCCATAGAAACCATGGCGGTCAGAAGACGAGTGGAATAAAATTTGTTGATGCTGAGTAAAAAGAAGACTGTTTACTCATAACTCTGTATCTTTTAGGAATGAAGACAAAATAAAGGCACTCTAAGATAAACAAAAATAAAGAGACTTTATCACTAAAAAAATTGCTCTAAAATGCTAAAAGTTCATCAGACCAAGAGAAATGCTACCAGAGGAAAATATTAAAGTATATTTAAGAAAGAAGGTTCAACAGAAATTGTAAACATGTGGGTGGACATAATAGGCTATTTTTTAAAGCAAACATTATCACAGTATCTGGAGGCATTTTCAATATGTGTAGGCATAATATGTAATGACAACTACAGAAATCTACATCTTATTTAAATTGAGAAATCTTAACTACAAAAACTGTAAAAAGTTATGTATATATATTCTAAACAGTAGAATAATAAAAATGAAAATAAAAATACACAAAGTTATAGTAAAAATAGATTACAATGGAATTCAAAGATGTTTCACCAACACAAAAGAAAGTATAAAAGGAAAATCAGAGAAATTTAAAAATGAGAAGAAAACTAGATTTTAAAAGGCATTCCTAAATCCAACAATTCAAATTAATATAATTCTTTAAATTTATGAATTAAAATACATGAAACACTCCTGACTTCTACTTCTGGAAAAAAATGGAGTACATATAATTTTCCCTAATTCTCCAATTACATACAAGTAAAATATCTGATGTGATACATAAAACAACTACAAGAGGACTCTGAATGATGGGGAGAAGAAGACTCTGACAGGTAGATAGGGTTTTTGAGAGCCAAGAAATGATATAGAAGTGAATTTTCTGGATTTTCTTTTTGCTTAGAGATTTTTTTTTTTAAAAGCCATCAAACTAGAAATGCTAATGGACACAGACCTTAAAAAAAGGCCCAACAAATGCTGACTTCTCACTAGACAGAGGACGAGGAAATGATTTCCTAATTGGACAGAAAACTTTTATATGATTCCCACACTAGAACAGATAAACACTGCAGATAAAAACTGTGGCCCACACTTAACAAGAGTCTATAGCACTGTGTGGGGAGCCAAGCCTACACCTATACCCCAACTCCTAAGTTGGATGTACAAGAAAGTCAAGCATGCAGCTGATTACCACCTACCAAATGGAAACCAAAATGAGGTTTCAGTGGAGACTACATGGGAGTTTGGACTTTCACACTTGCCGGCAGTAGTAAGTTGTTCCTCCTCTTCCTCACTGGGGTGTTATTAAAGGACACCTTGTGGATATTTAGAACTTTTATTAAATTAGTGCAAAAGTAATTGAGTTTATTCCTATGACTTTTAATGGCAAAACTTGCAATTACTCTTGCATCAACCTAATAGCATCATCCAGTCATAAGGAGGATACCTTTTACCCCTGTGGTGTTAGTGAAAGCCATGTGGGGAGAAGCAATGAGGAATTCTTACTCCTCTCATTCAGAGGGTATTTGTAGAAGCCTAGTGGGAGGCAGAACCCCCACTCTTACCCAGCAGTAACTGGTGAGAGCATCTCTCCCATCCCGTTGTCGATGAAGACTGAGTGGAGAACCTTGCAGATATCTCCTTTCTTCTGCTAAAGTGAAGTCAGAAGCACTCAGCTGAAACAAAAGATTTAAATAAGATCAATAAGATCGAGACAAGTTTTGATTGAAGATCACTCACCTCCAAGAATAAAAATCTCCAACTGACTGAAAAAGGCAATTAACAGATGCCAACATTGAGGTGATGGAACGTTAGAATTATCTGACAAAAAGAGCTTCAACTATCATAAAACAAAAGAATTTAAGCAAAAAATAGAATGCACCAACAAAGGAGTAGAAAGTGTCCATGAAGATTTAGAAGATATAAAACAGGTTTCAATGGAAATCTTAGAACTGAAAAATAATGGGTGAGCACAACTGCAAAATAGAGGAAACAGAGTGAAGATTCAGTGGACTGGAAAATAGAACTCCAATCTGAGCAACAGAAAGAAAATAGGCCAAAAAAATTAAAAAAAAAATTGAACTTCAGATTACTGTGGGTGTATAAGAAAAGATCTAAGGTTTGTGTGATCTGAGTCCTGGAAAGCGAGGACAAAGTAGACAAGTTAATAAGTGCTTGAAGAAATAATGGCTCCACAAACGTTTAAAAACATAAACCTACAGATTAAAGACACAGAGTGACTTGCATCATAATAAACCACTCCCAACACTCACACAAAACACACAAGCTCATCACAATATATATTGTTGTCAAGTTTCTGAAAACAAACAATATCTTAAAAGCAAAGAGAATAAAATGACAAATCATGTTAAAAAAAAGATAATTCATGTGACAGTGAATTTCTAGGAGAAACCTTGGAGGTCAGCAGAAAGTGGCACATGGTTCATGTGTAAAAAGAAAGTAATTTTTCAAGCAGAATCCTCTATCCAGCATTAATATTTTTCAGGAATGAAAGGAATATTGTTTAGCATTATAATATAAAGAAAAACTAAGAGAATTTATCACTAATAGTCTGATTTAAAAAAAATGGCTAATGGAAGGTCACTAAAGAGGAGAAATTATAAAAAGATAAACCTGTGACTACGAGGAAGAAAAAAAAGAACATAAGCAAGATTATGAGTATATATGATATTCTTTCCTTCTCTTAAGTTTTCTAATTTAAATTTGGTGGTTATACCAATTTTTACCATTGATTTGTTTTTAAAATGTTATGTAGAGAAAAATGTTTAAAATAATTTATTGTAAAAGAGGAAGGTATCTGGACATAAAGAAAGGTAAGTTTTCTGCACTCCACTTAAGTTGGTAAAATGATGACATCAGTCACTGGTCATGTTATGTTTATATAATATAATACCTAAAGCAACCACTAAGAAAGGATATGCAAAGTGTATATACAAAACACTGTAGGTAATCTAAATGGAATTCTAAAAATTTTGCACTTAACCCACAGGAAAGCAGGAGAAAAAAAAGAAACAAAAAAGCAGAGAAAACAAAAAGAAAAAATTAATAAATTGTAGACTTGAATATTAAATATCTGTAATTGCATTATATATAAATAGTTGAAATATACCAATTAAAGAGATACAGAAAGTTGATTAAAATCTATTTTCCAACAAACACTGTCCACAAGCAGGTAGAGAGTAAAAAAATGGGAAATGATATATCATTTAAGCCAGAATCAACAGCAAGCAGAAGTGGCTGTATTAGCATCAGAGGAAGTAGGCTTCAGGTTAAAGAAAATTACCAGTGATAGAAATGGACATTGTTTAATAAAAATATAAATTCACCACATAGACATAGCAATCTTGAATGTGTATAAATCAAATAATAGCTATAAAATACACAAAGAAAATAGTAAAAGAACTGAAAGGAGAAATAGACAAATGCACAATTATAGTTGGAGACTGAAAAATCTTTTTCTCAACAATCAACTGAACTAGACAGATAATTAATAAGAATATAGAACAATTCAACAATACCATCAATCAACAGGACCAAAATCAACATTCTCAGAATGTTCCATTCCAAATACTTACTCTTTTCAAATGGCCAGGGACAATATACTGAGATAGACCATATCCAGGGCTGTGAAGGAACCTCATTAAATTTAAAATAACTGAAATCACATGGAATATGTTCTTGAATCAGGATGAAATCAAAGTAGAAATTAATAACCAAAATAAAGTGGGAAAATTTCCAAGTGCCTAGAAATAAAATAACACACTTCTAAAGAAACCATGACTCAAAAAAAAAGTCTCAAGGTCAGTAAACAAAATTATATTTAACTTAGTAGACATAAGAATACAACATATCAAAATTTGTGGAATATACCTCTAGCATGAATAGAGAAGAGAGGCATGGCACAAATTAAAATAATCAGTAATGTAATAGGCTACTACTACAGACCCTGAAGACATCAAAAAGATATTAAGGGAATAGCAATACAACTATATACACATCAATCAGACAACTTGTAAAGTGTGGACAAATTTTTCTAAAACACTAACCACATCAACTCACCCAAAATGCAATAGATTATTTGAATAGCCCTATATCTATTAAGGAAAACAAATTTATAATTTAAATATTCCCCCAACAGCATTCTTCGGGCCCATATGATTTCACTGAATGAATGTTCATTGCCAGTATATAAGAAGAAATAAATGTTTAGGTAGCTCTGTCAATATGAAATATTATGTATAAACATAAAAAAATATGTTCATGGTCTGTAAACTAAAAACTAGAAATCATCAATAGAACTAATTTTAAAAGACCAAGCAAACAGAAAGATATACTATGATCTTGGCTTGGATAGCTAGGTATCAATGGCAATTGTTCACGTACTAATATATTAGTTAAAAATCATCTCAATCATTTTTTCTGTACATTTTTTTGTAAAAATTTACAAGATGATTTTTAAAATTGATATAGAAAGACAGTGAACATGAATGCCCAAAACAATCTGGAAAAAAAAAAAAAAAACAGCTGGAGAACTCAAGCTACCTGATTGCCAAGATTTACTTGGAAGTTACAGGAACCAAGACAGTGTGATATCGAAGTAAGGAAAAGCAGATACACTAATAGAACTGGATAGAGAAGGCAGAAATAGATCTGTAGAGATATCAATTAATTTTTTGCCAAGATGCAAATTCATTTACAGGGAGGAATGATAGCCTTTTCACCAAATGTTCCTGGAGCTTTTAGATGCATATGCAAAAATATTAATATTTGAGTGAATCTCAACTTCTACCTTGAACTGTATATAAAAATAAGCTCCAAGTGATTATAGAACAATATAAGACCTCAAATTATAAAACTTCTAAAAGAAAATATGGAACAAAATGGGCCCTCAAGTTTGCAGATTTTATAGATACAATAACAACATTTTTGTGGTGTACATATGTACTTCATTGATATTAAAATGTTTAGTTCTAGAAAAAAAGCTGTTAAAGAAAATTAAAAGGTAAACTTCACTGGAAAAACACATTTGCAAAACCCCACATAAGGCCAAAAAAAAAAAAAAAAGCTTGTATTCAGAATATGTTTTTTTAAACAAAAGTTACAAGAAAACTTCCTCATATAAAATGAACAAAATATTTGAATACCAAAATCAATTCACAGATGGCAAATAATACATGAAAAATTTTCAACATCAGTAGTCATTAGAAACAAGAAAAATGAAAGCTAAAACTAAGAAATACCACTGTACATTTATTAGAATGGTAAACTATAATCGATAGATGAAGATGATTATAGACAGATAGATGGATGCAGATAGATAGGCAGATAACTATAACAAGTAACCTCCAGGATGTGGAGCAGCTAGAGGTCTATATATTGATGATGGGAATAAAAAGTGATACAGACTGGAAAATAGTTTGGCAATTTCTAATGAAGCATTAGAAACTATTCAATATTCCCACTCATAGATACTTACACATGAGAAAAATACTCATGCTTACACACAATTTTAAATAGAAATTGCCATGGTTTGGATGTTTGTCTCCTCCAAATCTCATGTTAAAATCTGATCCCTAATATCGAAAGTGGGGTGTAAGGGGAGGTGTTGAGGCTGTGGGGGTGGCTTCCTCATGAATAGTTTATTGCTCTTCCTTGGCGATGAATCAGTTCTCATTCTGTTAGTTTCCCGAGAGCTGGTTCTTTAAAGGGCTTAGCACTTCCTGCTCTTTCTCTTGCTTCCTCTCTTACCGCGGGATCTGCATGGGACAAGGGCAGGCACACGCCTTCACCTTCTGCTGTGAATGGAAGCAGCCTGAGGCCCTCACCAGATACGGAAGCCCAGTCTTGAACTTTTCAGTCATCAGAATTATAAGCCAAATAAACCTTTTAAAAATAAATAAATGAATAAAGTACCTAGCCTCCATTATTCCTTTATAGCAATACAAAATTAACTGAGACTAGAATTGTATTCTTCTCAGGCTGCCATGACAAAGTACCACTGACTGGGTAGCTCAAACAGCAGCAATTAATTTTTTTTCTGTTCTGGAGGCTAGAAGCGCAAGATCAAGGTGCTGTCATGGTTGATTTTTTTAGTGAGTCCTCTCATCCTGGCTAGATGGCCTCTCCTCTTGCTGAGAGTGCATGTGAGAGAGAGAAAAGGAGACAGAGACAGAGAGAGATTCAGTGTCTTTTCCTCTCCTTACAAGAGCACTAGTAAAATAATCAAATAATTAAATTGGAGTCCCACAATACAACCTGGCTTAGCCTTATCTCCCTGAAGCCTTCATGTCTGAACACAGTCACATTGCTAGGGCTCCCACATATGAATTGAGAGAGGAGGGCATAATCCAGTCCACCACAGAAATGCTGATTATAGAAGCTTTATGCATAGTAACCAGGTGTTCTTCAACTGGTGAATAGTGTGGTACTTTCATAGAATGGAATATCATTCAGCACTACAGAGGAAAGAACTATTGATATAACATGGATCGATCTCAAATGTTACGCTAAGTGAAAAAAATAACAGCAAAACTCAGAGGGTTGTATATGACAACTCACAGAAGTAGAGAGTAGAATAGTGGTTCCCAGAGGTGGGACAGTGGACAGAGAAGGGGCGATATTAGTCCAAGGGTGCACAGTTTTGATTCAACAGGGGGAATAAAAATTTTAGTGATCTATTACATAGCATGATGACTAAAATCACTAAAAACGTCTATTTTAAAATCACTAAAAAAGATTTTTAAATGTTCTCACCACAAAGAAATGATAAGTATGAGAGGTAATGTATATATTCATTAGCTTGATTTAATCATTCCACAATATGTACATGTATAATGATATCTCATTCTACCCCATTAACATATATCTAATTACTGTCTATTCAAATAAAATAATTAAGAAAATGATCTTTTTAAAGGCTATCGTTGGCATGATCCAATTTATATGATATTCTGTAAAAGAATTTTTAAAGTTGTAGATATAAAAAGTATGTCAGAAGTTGCCAGGAGCTAGTGTTGGGGAGGCAGGAATTTCTAGGCTGAAGAAATTATTTTATACTTTGAATTTGATAGTGCCTTCATAGCTCCATAAATTTCTCAAAACTCATAGCTGTATCCCCAAAATAGTATTTCTGTGTGTATTATAAATAAATAAATTGGAAATTTAAAAAAATCTGTGTGCTAAACACAAATACACAAAATTAAAAACAAAAATTTGACCCAGATGTATTTCCTTGTAGTTCTGTCCATATTTGATATTTACGTAAGAATAAAATACATTAGTTTTTCATATATCATAGCTGAGTAAAAGCAGTAAAGAGAATGCCAATCTATTGAATTCACACAAATTATTAAGTCCTTAAAATCAATTGTAAAACAATCAATACAACCATCCTGAATATCACATAAATTTGTCTGTTTTTTAATCAACATTTAAAAGAAGAGAAAACAATACTGAGAAATTGGTATTCAAATTTCAATTCAAATTTCAATACTGAGAAATTGGTATTCAAAGGACCCTGAAATAAAAACCACCAGAGTGGGGCAAGAAAAAGAAAGCTTTTTCTCCCTCTTAGCAAGAGTTTCAGCCTGAAGATGAGACATGCTGCCATGGCAGTTAGGAGAGGTTTTATGCATTACAAGTACTCAGGCTGATCAAGAGAAAAAAATCAAAAAACAAAGAAACAGGGAAATGATGTGTGGTTTAAGGCAAAATTTCAGCAATCAGTTTTCAGAAGCAGAAGCAAATCTGGGAAAAGTGCATTCTAGGGCCCTAAACTTAACAAAGGAATTGGAAGTTTAAGAATGTCAAAGCGATTACACTGGAAATTTGAGGGCTGAGCAAGAAAAATTAGGCTGGGGCTTATACTTGTTAGTGTAGATGTTGTAAAACAGATCTAGCTCTTTGCAGTTAACATATATAACACAGAGGTGAATATAAAGCTAGTATAGATATGGTGCTTCTGGTATTTGTACCCAGCTTAGAACAATTCAAATGTGCCTTTTACATCTCACCTTGATGTCACTTAAATTCTAATATTTGATAAAACAGTAAAAATTATTTACAGAAACAAAATAACACAGTCTTACTTAACTATGTGAATTCACTGCCTCATGTTGAAATTGGAATTAATATCCTTGTTAATTTCCCGAATTTCTAATTTTACTTGGATTTAATGTTCTGGTTGAAGGCATTCAGAACTTTAGGTTTAGAAAATAGTTCTGTGTGTGTAGACCAGAGGTTAGTTAAGTATGGCAAGGGCCAACTCTGTTTATCACATGTTTCTGTAAATAAAGTGTTACTAAAGCAAGCCATGAGAGGCCGAGGTGGGCAGATCACGAGGTCAAGAGATCGAGACCATCCTGGCCAACACGGTGAAACCCTGTCTCTACTAAAAATACAAAAATTAGCCGGTGTGTGCCTGTGATCTCAGCTACTCGGGAGGCAGAGGCGGAAGAATCGCTTGAACCAGGAGGCGGAGGTTGCAGTGAGCCGAGATTGCGCTACTGCACTCCAGCCTGGCGACAGAGCAAGACTCCGTCTCAAAAAAAAATCAAGCCACACACAACTATTTACATATTGTAATGGTTGCTTTTCTGCTACAATGGCTGAGTTGAGTAGCTGCAACAGAGACGCTATTGCCTGCAATGTCTAAAATATTCACTCTATATGGCATAGCATTTACAGAAAGAGTTTACCAACCCCCGGAGTAGAATAAAGAATAGCTGTTCTTATTACTCAAAACTTCATAATAAACCACCCAAAGTTTAGTATATTAGAATAACAACCATTTATTATATTTTATAATTTCCTGGGTCAGGAATTCCCATTGGAGTCAGTTGGGTGAATCTTCTGCTTTATGTGATATTGACTGGAATCACTGGGCATTTAGCTGAAGACTGGTCTGCAGGACCCGGGACGTTTCCCACATGCCTGCCCCGTGAGGGGTAGTTCAAAGTCTGTATTTATCTGGGCTCCTCTCTCTTTTCTGGTCTTCACATTCACTCCTCAGCAGGATGATTAGACATCTTACATGGTAGCTTGGCATCCTTAGAGAGAAAGACAGAAACTCCCAGTTTTCTTAAATAATGGTAGCAGAACTGACCATAATATTATTTCTACAGTGTGTAACATTTGCCAAGACGTCACAGGCCAGTTCCGATTGGAACAAAGGTAGAATAGATCTATATATTAAAAGGAACTGTGTCCAGGAAACTGCAGCTATCTTTAATTCACCATTAAATTGATGTGAAATGTTTCATTGTAATATTTGCTTTTAGGAAATTAGACCAAACCAGAAAAAGTTTCTGATCTAATTTTTAAAAAACAGTATAAAAGCTAAAAAAAAATTAGCTAGAAAAATCAAAAGCTAATGGGAATGCAACACTGTATTTCCAAAGTTTCTATACTTCTAGTATTATTAATGTAACAAGAAAAAAACTGTTCACCAAATTATTTAAATATGTAATGATTTTTATTTTACTGAGAATATTTCATAATATATTTTACTGTGAAATACTCGAATCAAAGCTTATTCTATTGAGATCCTTTGAACACATATGTTGTGATTATTGCAACATGCTTGGTGCTTCAAGTGCACTAGAAGAGTACATTGTATAAAGGGCTGTGGAAATTGCCAAATTTGACTTTACTACTTGTTATATTTGGTATTGGCATTGATTTTAGAACAGAAGCTAAGTAAATCCATATGTTTGCTTTAAAAATATTTTCCTCTTTTTCTTCACAGTGAAATGAAAACTATATTCCTGACTCCTTAACCTTTAATATGGAGCAAAACTTATGCCAATCTTTTTGATACATCTATATACTTTCGAAAGAAAAAAAACACCTAGAATTAAACTTTGCTAAGACACAAACTCCACATTTCTTTTCAGTTGTGCCCATATCCTATCCTGAGTCAAGTCATAAACATGGCATTTAAAGAATTAAATAATGTGGAGACATTGCGTGATGTGTTCAGAAATTATGTATCACAGCTTCTACAAGCCTTAATGAGGCTATCACTGCACATTCCTGGGGTGACTTGCTGAAAATGTACTGCTCTATGCCTGCAGCACTGTCCTTTTCATATAAAGTAGAAGCAAATGAAGAGTTGCTGCTCCATAAAGCTTAATATCCAAGTAAGGCAATCCCAGATCTATTTCAGACCTCACATTCAAGGTGATCTTTGGAAATTGTTGATTGAATAACTATGGCATGTTGTTCATCATTTTTATTAATAATGGAGAAGTCATCTATGTGGCATCAGTAGTTTTAAGTTGTAAGTTGCATTGAAACAGTATGTTTTAAAATAGACATAAAAGTTGGTTACGTATTGGTTCAAATTATTTTCTGAAATATTGTTTTTCCCTTTCAATATTTATAAACAGTGATATCAACAAATTTGAAGGGTCTTTGCATTATTTCTTGAAAACAGTGGGCTTTAACCTAAGAAGGGATGCTATGGGTTGAATGTTTCCTCCAAAATTCATGTTTAAACAATTTCCAATGTGGCAGTATTGAGAGGTAGGTCCTCTAAGAGGTGATTGGATCATGAGATTTCTGCCCTTGTGAATGGATTAACCCATTTATGGATTAATCAGTTAATGGATTAATGGACTATCATGGGAGGGAAACTGGTTTCTTTATAAGAAGAGGAAGAGGGCACACTGGTACATGAGCACACTCAGCCCACTCTCCATGTGATGCTCTGCACCACCTCAGGATTCTGGAGAGAGTCCCCACCAGCAAGAAAATACTCATCAGATTCCACCTCTTGACCTTGAACTTCCCAGCCTCCAGAAGTATAAAAAATAAAATTTCTATCCTTATAAGTTACATGGTTTCAGGTATTCTGTTGTAAGCAACAGGAAATGAACTAAGATAGAGGATAACAGCCAGGCATGGTGGTTCATGCCTGTAATCCCAGCACTTTGGGAGGCCCAGATGGGCAAATCACCTGAGGTCTGGAGTTCAAGACCAGGCTGGCCAATATGGTGAAACCCTGTCTCTACAAAAATACAAAAATGAGCCAAATGTGGTGGCACATGCCTGTAATCCTAGCTAGTGGGAGGCAAGGCAGGAGAATTGCTTTAATCTGGGAGGCAGAGGTTGTAGTGAGCCAAAATGTGCCACTGCACTGTTGCCTCAGCAACAGAGAGAGACTCTGTCTTAAAAAAAAACAAAGACAGAGGATAACAATAGTTTTATGCAATCTGTCATAGCAGTCTTTGGTGACAGCTAAATTTTCTCTGTAGTTATTATTTGGCTAACATTATATGGAAATATTTCAGAAGAACATGAGTTATTTCTTTTTAAGTAAATGATATTATATATTCAATAGATAGCTGTTAAATATCTAAATAGATCATTTCTTTATGTGCAGTTTCTTTGATATATTTACTATGGATATGTGAAGAAAATGAAAAAATTAATTGTACCATGTATATTGGGTAGAGATAATGGTTGTATAATAAAATAGCACGATGAGGGGAAAGTATAATGATTATGAAGGCATTCCTGGACAGGGGAGTGGTAATATGTGACTAGAATGCAGAATAAAGTGAGAAAAGTCCATGGAAAAATCTCACATACACTGCAGATAGAGAAAAGAACAGGTACAAATTCCTGAAATAAGCATAAGCATGACTTCAAGGAAGGCCATTAAGACTAAAGAAGAGGACATAAGTTGGGATTGATGGAAATAATCGTGGAAATATACGCAGGGCATCAGGTATTATTTCATGCCTGACATCCATACAAGTTACTCTAAAATTTTAGTTGCCTTACTTGGGTCTATGGGCCTAGTTCAATCAATCTCTCCTGGGCTTGATTACATATCTGCTGTCATGTGGTAACTCAGGTAGGGGATAGTTTAGAATGGCCTCCAATAAGACGGCTCTTCTATGCCATGTGGTTTCTCATCCTGCAGTACCTAGCTCAGGTTTGTACTTATAACAGAGGTAGGGATCCAACAGAGAGCAAAACATGCAAGACTTCTCGTGTTCTAGGTGTGAAACTGACACAGTCCATTATGCTGCTTTATATTGGGGGAAGCAAGTCATAAGGTCAACCCAGTTTTTATGGGTAAAGAAACAGACTCTATGTTTTATTGTGGAAAGATTCGCAAAACCTACTGGAAAGGAAGAGCTAAAGCATTCAAAACATTTGGGCAACCAATCAACCAAAGGAGAAGCCAATTCATTAAGATCTTACATATCATTAAGATCTTACATATCGGGACTTCCTTCCTGGAAGCTGTTTTTCTCTGTCCTGGATTTTCCCTCTGGGGTCCCCTTCCACACTCTCTCGTGGAAGCCTGTCTTCCCCTCCTAAACTCCATCTCTCTCTATTCTCTTCCACTCAGTGTGGAAGCTGCTTTCCTCTCCTGGATTCCATCTTTCTGGATTCTCTCACTCAGTGTGAGAGTTAGCTGTTTCTTTCTCCTTCTCCTGTTTCTCTCTCTAAATAAATCACTTTCTACAAACAAACAAACAAAAATGATCTTATATATCATGGGTTAAATTATTTTTTAAATTCTCTACATAAGGAGAAATTATTATGGTTTTGAATAAACCAAGGAATAATTTTATTTCTGTTTTAGAAATCTCACTTTTGTGTATTGGGAAAAAGGTTAATGTGAGGTGAGGTGTTAGTGGGAAAAAGGAGAAGAGAAATGAGGCTGTTTTAGTAATCTTATTGAAAAAAGATAATAGCATAAACTGGTGGCAGTAGTGACAATAATAAGCAAGCTGTATTAATTTGGATTGTGTGTTGACATGAGTGCTAATGTGATTTGTTGAGTGATTATGAGAGAATTAGGAGCCAAAACTTTATTCTAGATTTGTAGATTGAAAATTTATTTATTTGCTATTTGAGATACGATTGACATATAAAAAGATGTATATATTTCATAACTACATCATAATGAGTCTGGGTTAAGTATACAAGAGTGAAACCATCACCACTATCAAGGCCATAAACACGGCCATCTCCATCCACAATATTCTCTTATCTACTTTATTATTATTATCGTTATTATCATTATTGGGGGTTTGTTGTTAGAAAATTTAACATAAGATTTATCCTCTGAGCAAATTTTGATTATGCAATGCTTTATAGAAGATCCCCAGAACTTATTTCTCTTGCATGACTAAAAAGTTTAACCATCACCTCCCAATTCCTTCTCCCTCAGCCCCCAGCAACCGCAATTCACTCCCTGCTTCCGTGAGTTGACTATTTTAGCTTCCACATGTAAGTATTTGTCTTTCTGTGTCTGGCTTATTTCACTTAATATTATGTCCTTCAGGTTCATCCATGTTGTTGCAAATGGCAGAATTTCTTTCCCTTTTTTTTTTTTTTTTTTTTTGAGACAGGGTCTTGCCCTGTCGTCCAGGCTGGAAATGGCATGATCTTGGCTCATTGCAACCTCCACTTCCCGGGTTCAAGTGCTTCTCTTGCCTCAGCCTCTCGAGTAGCTGAGATTACAGGCGCTTATCACCATGCCCAGCTAACTTTTGTATTTTCAGTAAAGATGGGGTTTCACCATGTTTGTCAGGCTGGTCTCGAACTCCTGACCTCATATCCACTCACCTTGGCTTCCCTAAGTGCTGAGATTACAGGCATGAGCCACCGCACCCAGCCAGTTTCTTTCCTTTTTAAGGCTAATATTCCATTCATAAGTGTGTGTGTGTGTGTGTGTGTGTGTGTGTGTGTGTGTGTTTGTTTGTTTTCTTATTCATTTATTGATGGAACTTTAAATTGATTCTGTATGTTGGCTATTGAGAAGATTGTTGTGATGGGAGTGCAGATATCTCCTTGAGATCCTGATTATTCTTTGGATAATCAGACATGAGATTGCTGAATAATATCATAGTTCTATTATTTTTGAGGAATCTCTACACTGTTTTCTGTAATGACCATACCATTTTACATTCCCAACAATGGTGTACAAGGGTTTCATTTTCTTTAACCCTCACTGACACTTATTTGTTTTCTTTTTTGACAATAGACATCTAACTGGTATAAGGCAACATCTTATTGAGGGTTTGATTTTCTATTCTCTAATGAGTAGTTGTTAATCATCTTTTTACATGCTTACTGGCCATTTGTATATCTTTTTTAAAAAAATATTACTGACTATTCTGTTTTTGTTCATTTTTAAATTGTTATTTGTTCTTTTGCTATCAGTTGTATTAGTTCCTTGTATATTTTGCATATTAATCCCTTACCAGTATTAATATCCACAATATATTCTCCCATTCAATAGGTTTTCTCTTCAATCTGTTGTTTTCTTTGCTGTGCAGAAGCTTTCTAGTTGATATAGTCCCACTTGTTTATTTTTGCTTTTGTTATCTGTGGTTTTGGTGTCATATTAAATAAAATCATTGCCAAGGCCAATATCAAGAAACTTTTCCCTTTCTATATTCTTCTATGAGTTTTAAGGTTTTAGGTTTACATTTCTATCTTCAATCCATTTTGTGTTGATTTTTGTGTATAGTATAACATAACAGTCCAATTTCCTTCTTTTGCATGTTGATATCCAGTTTAATCAGCGCCACTTATTGAACAGGCAATCCTTTCCCCTTTGCGAATTCTTGGAACTCTTGTTGAGAATAGATAGAGTTGACTACATATGTGTGGGCTCCCTCTTTTGTTTCATTGCTCTATGGGCCTATTTTAATGCCAGTAGAATAGTGTTTGAATTAACAAAGCTTTGTAATACATTTTGAAATCAGTTTGCATAATTCCTCTAGCCGTGTTATTTCTGAAGATTGCTTTGGCAATTCAGAGTCTTATGAGGTTCCACATGAATTTTAGTTTTTTTTTTTCTATATCTATTTCTGTAAAATAATGTCATTATAATGTTATAGGAATTATACTGGATCTGTAGTTCCCTTTGACTCATGTGAACATGTTATCAATATTAATTTTTCAAACCGATTAATATGTGAGTATTTTTCTATTTATTTAGAAAGTTACTTTAATTACTTTCATCGATGTTTTATAGTTGTCAGTGATCTTTCACCTCCTTGTTTAAATTCATTTTGTTTTATTCTTTTTGGTGCTATTTTAAATAAAATTGTTTTCTTAATTTGTTTTTCAGATAGGTCCTTTAAGTATGTAGAAATGCAACTAATTTTTTCATGTTGCTTTTGTATACAACAACTTTACTGAAATTTTCTATTTCTTTACTAATGTTTTAAATATCTATTCCAATAGCATTTTGGTGGCATCTTAAAGGTGTTCTATATACATAAGATCATATCATCTTCTAACAGGGACAGTTTTAATTCTTCCTTCTGACCTATATATCTTTATTTCAGTTTCTTTCCTACTAGCTCTAGTTAGGACTTTAAATACCATGTTGAGTGGAGATAGTAAGAGTGGGCATCCTTGTCTTTTTCTTAATCTTAGATAAAAAAGCTCCCAGTTTTTCGTCATTGAGTATGATGTTAACTGTGGGCTTATCATATAAGGCCTTTATAACAAAGTGTTGAGGTACATTCCTTCAATACATAATTTATAGATCATTTTTAATCATTAAACAATTTCAGATTCTGACAGATGCTTTTTCTACATCTATTGAGATGATCAAATGATTTTATCCTTCATTCTGTTAATGTGGTTTGTCACATTTATTGATTTGCATATGTTGAACCATCCTTGCATCTCAGAGATAAATTTTACTTGATCATGGTGTGTGACCTTTTTAGTGTACTATTTATTATATTTGATTTTTAGTATTTTTTGAGGATTTTTAAAATCCATGTTCATCAAGGATATTGGCCTGTAATTTTTCATTCATTTATTTCTTTTTATAGTGTCCTCATCTGGATTTAGAATCAAGGTAATGTTAGTCTCATTGAATAAGCTTGAAAATATTTCTCCTGTTTAAAATTTTTGGTTGAGATGAATTAGTATTAGTTCTTCTTGAAATGTTTGGTAACATTCAGCTGTGAAGACATCACATTGTAGTTTATTGTTGCTATTGCTGTTGTTATTGGAATATTTTTGATTACTGAGTCAATCTCATCACTCATTAATAATCTGTTTAGATTTAGTATTACTTATTGGTTCAGTCTTGATAGGTTGTGTGTCTATAGCAACTTATTCATTTCTTTTAGGTTATCCAATTTATTGGCATAAATTTTTTCTCTTATGATCCTTTGAGTTGGTGTAGGATCAGTTGTAATGTCTCCTATTTCATTTATGATTTTATTTGAGTCTTCTCTTTTTCTAAGTTTAACTAAAATTTTTTCAATTTTATCTTAAAAAAACTGTTAGCTTATTTGATTATTTCCATTGCATTTCTAGTGTTTACTTGATTGATTTCTGCACTAATGTTTACTATTTTCTTCTATCTGATTTTTTTTTAGTTCCTTGAAGAATAAATTTAAGATATTTCTTTCTTCTTATTGTAGGCATTTATAAACTTCCCTCTGAGAACTGCTCTTGCTACACCTCATAAATTTTAGTATATTGTATTTTCTATTTAGTTTGTTCCAATATATTTTTTATTTATATTTTAATTTTTCTTTGACCAGTTAAGAGTGACTTGCTTAATTGCTGAAGAATTGTAAATTTTCCTGTTTTAGCCTGTTATTGATTTTGAGTTTTATATTTTTGTAGTTGAAAAGTAACTTGTTATGATTTCCATATACTTAAATATGTTAAGACTTGTTTTCTGGCCTAAATTTTGGTCTATTCTGAAGAATTTTTCATGTACGATTGAGAATAATATATATTCTACTGATGTTAAATAGAATGTTTTAAATTTGTCTAGTAGGTATATTTAGTCTATGCTGTTGTTCAAGTCCAATGTTTCCTTATTTAATTTCTGTCTGAATAATCTATTGCTGACAGTAAGGTATTGTCATTCTCTACTATCATTGTACTGCTCTTGATTTCTTTCTTCAGTTCTGTCAGTGTTTGCTTTTTATAATTAGGCGCTCTATAGTTGGGTGCATATATAGTTACAATTGTTATATCCTCTTGATAAATTGATATTTTTATCATAACATAGTGACTTTGTCTCTTGCGACAGGTTTTGATTTATATACATATATTTTTTTTGTCAGATAAGTAAAACTACTCATTTGCTTTTGGATACCATTTCAATAGAATATCCTTTTCCACCCCATCACTTTCAGCCTATGTATATTCTTAAATCTAAAGTGAATAACATATGTATTATATAGATCTTATTTTCAATCTATTCAGCTATTCTATATATTTTGATTAGATAATTTAATCTACTTCCATTAAAGTTATTGATAGCAGTTACTATTGCCATTTTGTTAATTGTTCTCATGCTTTTGTAGTTATTTTGTTCTTTTCTTCCCCTCTTGCTAGCATTTTTTGTGATTTGATGATTTTTTTGGTAGTGATATGTTTTAATTTTTCTTCATCTTTTGTGTATCTACTAAAGACTTTTTATGTGTAATTACTATGTACCTTACACTAAAATCTTATAAGAGCATTTTAAGGTACAAAACTTCACTCTTACATGTTTTCCTACCTCATTATTTATTACCAATATCAGAGTTGACATCTATTTGTGTTGTGTATCCGTTAACAAATATTGTTGTTATATTTATACGTTTGTCTTATAATTTATATGCTAGAATTAAAAGTATGTACCACCATTGCACTATTAGAGCATTCTAAATTTGACTATATACTTAACTTTACGAGTGAGTTTTATATTTTGTGTTTTCATATTGCTAATTGGCATTCTTCCATTTCAACTTGAAGAACTCCATTTAGCATTTTTTGTAAAGCAGGCATAGTGGTAATGAATTTCCCCAGCTTTCATTTATTTTGGAAAGTTTTTATCTCATCTTAATTATTTAAAGACAGCTTTGCCAGGTATAGTGTTCTTGGTGGTTGTTTTGTCTTTTTTTTCTCTCCTTTCAGCTGATTAACAATATTGTCCCACTGTCTTCTGGCATGCATGGTTTCTGCTGGGAAATGTATTGATAGTGAGGATTTCCTTGCATGTGATGATTCACTTTTCTCTTGATGTTTTAAATATTATTTTTGTGTTTGACTTAGACATATCACTTATGTGTCTTGGCAAAGACCTCTTTATGATAAATCTATCGGGAGTCCTGTAGGCTTTATATATCTAAATGTTTATTTTCCTCTCTATATTTCAGTTTTTGGTCATTATTTATTTAGGTAAGCTTTCTTCTGCTTTTTCTCTTCTACCAAGACACATACAATGTGTATATTGGTTCACTTTATTTTGTTCAATAAGCCCAGTAGGCTTTATTTTTTGTCAGTCTTTTTTTCGTTTGATTTCTTCTAACTGAATCATTTCGAATAATCTGTATTAAAGTTTGATTTTTTTCTTCTGCTTCACTGAGTCCGTTTTGAAGATCTTTTTCATTTTCAGTTCAGACATTGTATTTTTCAGATCCAGAATTTCTGTTTGGTTCTTTTAATGATTTAAATCTCTTTGGCAAATTTCTCTCATTTGGTGAATTTTCTCATTTAATATGTGTTTTCCTGAATATAATTAATAGTCTGAGTTCTTTTGTAGTTCACTGAATTTCTTTAAAAGTATTATTTTGATTTATTTGTCAACTGACAGATCTCATTTCTTTGTGTTTTATAGTTGTATTTATTTTTCAGTAGCGTCATATCTCATTGATTCTTTATGTTTCAAAAATCCTTATATTACAGTCTTCACATTTGAATCATCAGTCATCCAGGCATCTTATATTTCTGTCTTCACTATCTAGATTAATGAGAGAATGACCTTCACCAGTGAGCCCAGCTAGACATTCTGGGGTCTCTCAGACCTTTACTATTGATGCACCCACTCCACTTTATTTGTCCCCTTTTAGGAGGAAAGTCAGGATGTGTGCCTTTTCTCAGTCTCACAAAGCCAAGGCTAGTGCTGATAGCTTCTTGTTTATTTTCACTATGTCAGTGCCCTGAGGTTTTCAAGGTTGTGAGCCTTCTTCCAAACCAGCAGAGCTGAGCTGGTTGCAACAATATACACCTGCTGTTGAAATCTCTGTGTTGTCTTCAGGAGCTTACATGGTCCTCACATGGGGTTGCTCATGGTGCCACCCACAGGAGGTTGGAGGATAGATCATCTGGCTGTGGCAAAGGGATATTCAGGCAGGGCATCCTGTGGGGTTCACAGATGGACCTCTTGATGGACTCCACAAGCCAGCAGGTAGAATTAGCAGCCAGCTGTTGAGAACTGTGTGGTAGTTGCTGTGCATTCCTTCCCCTTCTCACTGCTCTTAGTTGTCCCCAGATGATTCAGCCATGCTGTTCCTCTTAGTATTTTGGGTCCCACAAGACCTACCTGAAACATTGAGAAGTGGGCATATCCTGAGAAGCATCCAACAAGGCTGAGAAGCCAGATAATCACTTTGATTTTACTTTTTAATGTGGGAGAAATTGTGGGCTGAGGGAACCTCTCTCATTACTAAGCCGTGCTGTCTTAGGATAGAGGTGAGAAAGGTTAAGTGAAACTAGTTTTCTTAACTTCTCCTATGAATCCATTCTTGGATTTTTGGTCCCATTGTGGTTCTGGAACCTCTCAACTAGACTCTAGGTCTTCCATAAAGATATTCTTGCCTGTGGATGGTTGCCAGTACTGGGAGTGTAAAGACTAGAATCTCCAATTGCGCCAATTTCCTGACATCCTTCAAAAGCAGATGCTAGAAATTTTTTAGAGTATTCTTTTTTCAATTTGGGCACTTACATTTCTTAATTATAACAATTTTGTTGCTTGATCAATGAGCTGACTCTAATTGAGTTAATTATGCCTGTGAAGGTTAAATGCTTCAATTTTTAGAAAACTGTGTTTTAGAGAATAATTTTGATAATTTTGGAATAACTGGGTTTAGGGAAATATACATTTTAATGATGATAGTTGTCCTTTATATTTACATTAAGGTGAAAAATACAATATGAAAAATAAAACTTCAGCAATATCAGTTCTAAAGTAGTTTATTAAATCTCAAGATCCTTACTCCTTTAAAATTGAGGTGCTTCAAAATTTTTTGTTTATGTTGATTATATCTATCAAGTTATATTGTAATATATTTTAACACTGAGAATGTTTGTAATATTAATGTATTAATTCAATAAATTTATAATATTAATTTGTTAATTCATTCAATAGTAGTAATACAAATAATATTGATCTTGACACATATATTTATTTTTTAAATATATTCAATTATTAAATTTCTAAAAATTTAATGAGAAATATGGTGGTAGTGCATTATAGCTTTAAAAATCTTTTTTAATGTTCACCTTAATAGAAGATAACTAATTTATCTCGCCTAGTTGCACATCCAATTTATTGTAACATGTTATTTTGATTTAAGTATATAAAGTTGGAAAGGGAGGATATTGAAGACTTCTGGCAGCATTTGCTGGATCTGTAGCACTTCTTAGCAACTAATTTGCTCTTCCAGAATCACTGCACTAGAAAATTTAGTTAACTACCCAAGTTTTGTGAGGATGCATTACTTATACTAGAGACCTTAAATACAGAGCACCTGTTATGTTTGTCCTCAGTGCACACTTATTTCTATCTTAACGAAAAAGGGGTATTGGAGGGCTGGCATTGCACATGTTAACGTTTTTTAGACATGCACTTTGTATCCTGGGTCAATTTATTCTTAATTTATCAAATACCTTTATATTATTATGAACTTTTATGTTGATAACCATGTCAGTTTGCTAGAGCTAAAATTCCACAGACTGGGTACTTTAACAACAGAAATTAATTTTCTCACAATTCTGGGGTCTGTGAAGTCCAAAATGAAATATTCAAGAGGTTTGGTGTCCTATGAAGTCTCTCCCTTTGGCTTGCAGGTATCCACTTTCATACTGTGCCCTCACATTGTGTTTTCTCTATTCATGCACATCCTGATATTTCTTCATGTGTCAAATTTTTCTCTTCCATAGGGACACCAGTCAGACGTTATAGGTCACACCCTAATGGTTTTATTTTAACACAATCACCTCATTAAAAAAAAAAAAGAAATCTCATCACCAAATACTATCACATTCTGGGGTACTGAAGGTTAAGACTTGAATAAATAAATTTTGGGAAGACACCATTCAGCCCAAACAGTACCTCATCTTCAATTTCCAGATGGTTCCTCTATCATAAAAAATAAAAAATAGAAAAAGTACATGCAAATGGAAACAGAAAAAGAGCTGGATTAGCTATGCTTGTATCAGCTATAATAGATCAAGACAAAACTTTTTACATGTGACAAAGAATGTCATTATATATAATAAAGGGGTAAGTTTAGTAAGAGGATGTAACAATTGTAAATATCCATGCACCCAAAACTGGAGCACCCAGAGAGATTTTGAACAATACCAAGATAAAAACCTGAATTGACCAACACTAAAATAATTTTTTAAAAAGTCTTTCCTAAAAGAAAAGCTGAGGATCCAATGGCATTATTGCTAAATTCTACCAAACTTTGAAAGAGTAGCTAGTAGCAATTCCACTCAGACTGTTCCAAAAATGGATGAGAAGAATTACTCCCAAAGTCTTTCCACAAGGCCAGTATTACTCTGATACTGAAACCAGACAAAGATGCATTAACAAAAGGTAACTACAAGCCAATATATTTGATGAACATAGCTGTAAAACTTCTCAGCAAAATAGACTTTCCTGGTGCCTCATCAAAAATGCTTGTGTCAAAAACAACCAAGTGATGAATTTTTTTCAGCGATGACCTCTGAATAACCAAAATATATGTTGAACTAGTTCAAAGCTGTAACTAGAATTCATCATATACTTTCCCTCTTCTCTTTCAGAAATAGGCATTGAAAACATTACACTATTTTAAATTCATAAATAATGTTGACATTTATTCTATTTCCTTTTTGTAATTATAACTGAGGGATGAGAGGACAATCCTGGATAATCAAAACATCTACAGAGTAGCACTGTTTCCATTGACATGGATTCAAGGGATTTTGCTCTATCCAGGTCTACCATAATTAAGGGCTGTTATTCATCATACTTTGTGCTACTCCAGGGCTTGCAATATTTCAGGGATTCCCATGCTGTAGTGTACCATGCAGAAAGGAAAATGAGCTAAGACCGGAAGATATGAGCTACAACTCGCTTGCTGGAATGGCTCCTAGGCATAGACATTCAAAAAATGGCAGAAAGGGGCAAGCTCAAATGCCTGTGAATGCATCACTCCCAGTTCAAGCCAGTTCTCTACTTCATGATCCCAATGGCCTTGGTCTAAAGAAAAATGGGCTAAAGTATAACTCAAACTGTGGTTTAATGGTTAGAAGAACCTGGTCCCAGGAAAAAATGGGAATAATGTTAGGAAGAATTTCCCCATTTTTCAATGAAAATAGAATGTCTATACACATGACTAGTTTAAATAAAGGAAAATATATGTAAATATATTGAAAAAGAAGAAAGTGAAGGAGGAGAAGAAGAAGGAAAAAGAGGAGGAAAAGGAAGTAGAGAGGAAAGAGGATGGGGAGGAAGAGAGAGATAAAAGGATGCAAAATGCAGCTGAGAAATCCAGTCAGGAAGAGAAAACAATTCAAAAAGCAGAAGCAGATTCCCCAGTTGTAGTTTATTTCATAGATAAGTCAAATGAATTCAGTAAACCATTGTATTCAAATACAAACTGATAATGTGTTGAAATAAGATTGCAGAGTTAGGAATCAGATTAGAACCTAGTGAGACCAGCTAAGCCATAGAGACCCCCACCCAGGTGGCACTGAAGGAATTGAGAAGCAGACACGGAGATAGAATAGCAAGGTGGGGCTATCTAGGGGGCCAAGAGCCTTCCAAGCTGAGAGCCTCAGCATTCTGGGCTGAGTGCCTTAAGCAGATTCTAACCCACGCATTTATTCTTTTTAAACAGGTGATTATTATTAACAAACAGATGTTCAGTATTTTCTCATAACACAAAAATATATCAAGTAGGCAGCTGGTGCCCACTTACAACTGATCACAGAAAAACTAAAAAGTATTCTCCACTAGGGAGCCACGAGGGCAGGGTTAGATGTCCCATGCTTGAAGAATTGTTTTAACCAGTGTATGATATTTATATATTGTCCTGCCACCTTAGAATGCTTCAGGTAGTTTTCTACCGGGGGGAGGAGGGCTAGGTTTTCCTTGCCATCATTCTTCTTAGCAAACAATATATTTTATCATACACTCAGCATTTCTCAGCAATCATACACTTAGCATTTCTCAACAGAACCAACCTAAGATCACTATAGTACAAATGAAAAATTAAGAAAAACGGGGCAAAAATGGACTCTTTAATTTTTCCAAAAGGGAAGCATTCCAAAGAAAAATGGCCTTGAAAATCTATTTAGAACAAACAACAAGTCTATCCATAAAATAAATGGCCACCAGGGTTAATTGCTATAGGTCATTGACTTTGAGGCACACTACTTTTAAGAGTTTAACACTTAGGGAGAAATAAACTAATTGAGGTGTCTCATATAAAAAGCAGAGCATCACAACTGCCCTAAGTTTGTAACTTAGGCATAGAAATGGACATGAAATATATAAAAAGGAAAGCAGGGGAATATTGAACATGGGATTCAGGCCTGAGCAGGTGAGGCAGAACTTGAAATGATGAGGAGTGGTGCGGTTAGATATAGGTTATTTTTAAAGATTTAGCTTTGTTGAGGATGACAGATTTGTGCTCAATAATTCTGGCTACTATTATACTTTCTTTTTATGGATGGAGTTTCACTCTTGGTGCCCAGGCTGGAGTGCAATGGCATGATCTCAGCTTACTGCAACCTCCACCTTCTGAGTTCAAGCAACTCTCCTGCCTCAGCGTCCTGAGTAGCTGGGATTACAGGTATGTGCCAACATATGTGGCTAATTTTGTAGTTTTAGTAGAGACATGGTTTCTCTATGTTGGTCAGGCTGGTCTCGAACTCCTGACCTCAGGTGATCTGCCTGCCTTGGCCTCCCAGAGTGTTGGGACTTATTATTATACATTTTTTAACTGAGGTATAATACAAGAAAGTACACCGCAATCTTTAACTTGAAAACATTTTACATATGTACTACCACATATAACTGCCCCTCAGATTAAGATAAAGAACATTTCCAGCATCAGAGAAGGTTCCTTTGTGCCTGAAAATGTTCTTTGCTGTTAGGCAGAAACAGTGACTAAAGCACAATGTAACCCCTCATTGAACCAGGTCAAGGAGCTGTGGCTATAGTTTAGAGTGAGCCCGTGTTTGGCTTGTTTGTGTTTCTTGGGTGTAGCCCTCCTGGAATTTTGATTGGCATGCCTTTGGTCCCTGCGTGAGATGCAGTTTGGTGTTCTGGAATGTAGAGCCTCGCTCTGTATCCCCCATCCTTCTGAGGCTTCAGAGTCCTGCTCATGTCTTGAGTGAGAAACCAGAGGTGTATTTGACAAAGCATCCCCCTCCAGTGGGACTTTTCTCCCAAGAATCACCAGAGTGAGCAGGTTTCATCTACCTTTCTGACCTAACTAATGCTCTTCTTAGTCTTATCTGTCTCCTCAGCTTTGAACATTCTCCTCCAGGGAAATTTCGAGCTTAATATTTTTACTTAGCTTTAGGTCCCTGCAGGATCAAAATCTGGCAGGTATCTTTCATTTATGTGTTGGAACTCCTGCACTCTAAAGGAATTTTGTTTCCTAATTCTCCCAGTTTGCTACCATGCTCAGCAAAACTTGCCTGGTTTCCTCTTTCTTCTGACAATTCCATCTGCCTAGGCTACTTTATAGAGAATTCTGCACATCCCCTTCTCCTGCTCAACTCTGCCAATGTCTGTTGTGCTCTTAAAATCATCTTTCTTTTGTGAACTTATGTACTAGTCTGTTCTTGCATTACTATAAACAACTACCTGAGACTGGGTAATTTACAAAGAAAAGAGGGTTAATTGAGTTACATTTCTATGGGCTGTACAGGAATCATGGCATGGGATGCCTCAGAAAACTGATAATCATGGTGGAAGGCAAAGGGGAAGCCACCATGTACTACATGGCTGGAGCAGGAGGAAGAGAATGTAAAGGGGGAGGTGCTGCACATTTTTTGTGTTTGTTTTGTCGGGGAGTCTCACTCTGTCACCCAGGCTGGAGTGCAATGGTGCAACCTCAACTTACTATAACCACCTCCCAGGTTCAAGTGATCCTCCTGCTTCAGCCTCCCAACTAGCTGGGATTACAGGGGCCCACCATTATACCAGGCTAATTTTTGTGTTTTCAGTAGAGACAGGATTTCACCATGTTAACCAGGCTGGTCTCAAACTCCTGACCTCAGGCAATCTGCCCACCTTGGCCTCCCAAAGTGCTGGGATATAGCTGTGAGCCACCATGCCAGGCACTACACACTTTTAAACAACCAGATCTTGTGAGAAATTAATCAAAAGACAGCAACAAGGTGGGATGGCACTAATTAGAAACCAGTCCCATTATCCAATCACCTCCCACCATGCCCCACCTCCAACATGGGGAGTTACAATTCAACATGAGATTTGGGTGGGGACACAGATCCAAATCATGTCAACTTCCAATTATGGGCTTGGATGATTATGCTTACTCTACCTCTAACCTACTTTTCATTTCCAGCCATTAATTGGGAGAATCATAACTAGAAAACAGAGCTATTTATCTTATTCAATGACAAGGTAGGGAAAGTATTTTATTGCTAAGTGACAAGCACATATTAATGTGAGTAAAGCACGTGACAGCTCAGATCCTAAAGAGTCATTTCTACGTATACATCTTAAAGTAACAGGATATTCTCTGGATTCACTTTTCAAATTTATTCAGCTGTGAATTGTGTAAGAGTTGATAAGAAGAGGTTAAAGGATGCTGGAAATATGTATCTAGACAAATTAAATTTTTGGTTAAAAAAACAGTCCTTTTAATTAGATCACTGCACACAAGTATTTGTGATAGAGTTTGGGCAGTGCTGTTTTTATTTGCACAAAATTTGAATACCTGACACTTGAGCAAAGCAGCTCAAGCTTCACTCATGTGATAAAAACTATACAATTATATTTATTTGCTATCATTAAAATATTATACAAATTACTTCTTTCGGCAAAGCAGAACCTTTCTTTTAGACAAGCTGAATTCCCAAACTTAATCCAGGAAGTAAGTGACGATTTATTTTCATGTAATATGATTAACTATATGTAATATGGTTAAATATTATTTGAAGATATCCATGTATTAAAATATTCATATAAAGTAGTGGAATATGCTATAGCTTTAGATGGGGGATAAAGCTAAACACTTTCAATTATATGCTGGTAGTTCACCAGAAATGTTGAGATGAAGACATTCAAATTTTACTTTGCAAAAACCTACATGCAAAAGATGGTATAATAATGAAATAGATATTTTCTTATAAAAATATTTATTAACTGAAATGTGAATATTACATTATTCTTATATTACAGGAAATGAGGTCCAGTGATGAATCTTTTGTTTCCTTTTCTAATAGTACTATATGAAATACTATTTTCTAATAATCAGTAGTATATGAAATGCTCTTAAGTTTAGATGCTCTTAGCATCTATGCTATAATAGGATATAAACTTAAAACAAAAACTTATTTGTTTTATATTAAAATAACTTGTTTTATATTTATATTATAGCATAATATAAATTTAATTTTTGTATGATTTTTATATTATTTTTATGAGACCACTTTACTGTTTACTCTGCCTACTTTTTAAGGCTCCCAGTGGATACGTATTTTTGTTCTTACTTCAAGTATGGAATTGGATTCAAAAATAATAGCACTAATTATCATAAAGAAAAAACGTTAAAACATCTGGAAATATATTTTAAAATGCCAGATAGAGTGGAATCTATTGGTATAAATTTATATACACAAGATATGCACTCTTCAAAATGTTACTGTTTTAATTAATTACATATAAATACAAAGTTGAATTATGCTGAAAACATTGTAATCCTGATAATTATTTGGTTTTGATATTATCTTTCAACTTTTCTGTAGTTTTGACAGTTTTTTCCAACTCTTTTTTTTAAAACTGGGAAAATATGTCAAACACTCAAATTTTGGTGAGATAGCATCTCTAACATAAAACAAGCTTATTTTCAGCACCTAAGCCATGTATCATCATGTCGTTGATGCCCCTTATCCCCAACCTATTTGGGTTGAGGAGTTCTGTGGCAGGATGGGATATTTTCTTCACAGAAGCATTCCTTTTTCCATGTTGCTAAACCCCAAGTTTTTTCATACTTTAATCCCTCAAGGATTAAAGAATCCAAATCTTCTTTCAGAAAGCCTTTGGAGGCTTTCTAAAGCCCCCAAATCCCACTCTCCAGCTGTGGAACCCTGGCTATAGGTGGAGGGAATAGAACTCTTCCTGACTCCACTCACCAGGAAGAGTTAGTCCGATTGCTTATTGGCATGCTGTGTTCCTGTTGGGGGATAAGATTAGGTATTAAATTATCTCTGCCACATAAAACTTATGAGAGTTCTTGAAAAAATTGAGTATATCTGTGTGTAACTGATCAGACATGGACTATCCACTGTGAAATCATATAAAAACACATTGTTAGACTTGTGGTTAAAATTGCTGCACTTAACAGCCATTGGGATGAAGATGTCATTTAGGTTTGGTTCTGTGCCCTAAAATTAGCAATGTTCCTCCTTGGCATTTTTATCCCCAATGATGCTAATTGTTCTTGCAGCACTCTGTTTAATTTCTGTGGGGTTTGCTATTTTGCCTGTCATCTATCTTCCTGAGCCTCTGTCAGTGATCTATGAGGCAACTGATTGTTCCCGTCAGCCTACCTTAAAGAGCCAATGAAAATGAACACCTCTGAAACTGCGCCCAAGCAACACTGGCTTCTGATGTGTTCATTTTCACGCCCCTCTTTGGCTACACTCTATTACTTTCATCTTATGTGCTATTTTATAATGTGACCTTAGTCATAAAAAAAATCCTACTTGAATTTTAAGTGGTAGTTAAGAGAAAGCAATGTTGTGAAAAAGGAGAAAAAAAGGAAAATAGGCTTTCCTCTTAGGGCGTTGCTTGCTACATGCAAGAGTGTTAATCATAGCCAAAATAAGACTTTCAAATCTCCACAACATGATAGATCAATGCTTCCGAGTTTTTGGTCAGGGAAATGTGTTTTCTACTTTATTTTATAGAAAACATAACTTCTTTCATAACCTTGTTTTTCATAGTTGTGTAAAATATGAGTTTATATATTTTTATTTAGTTTCTGGTTGACTGGGCATACAATAGTGTTATGGTGTTTTCTATGAAATGAGCACACAAAATTAAGAATACTGTCACCCCTACATAAGGGTGTGGAGGAGACTATAGGTTCAGAATGTTCCAGTTCATATCCTGAATTTTTGAAGGACTTCCTGGAGACTGGTGTGTGCATTAAAATTTGAAATTTCTCTATTATGTCCATTTTGTATTAAATGTATATCCAGATAACATGTGTTTCAAAAATTTTATGAAGCTAAAATGGTTACAGAGTAATTTATTAAAATACTAATTTGTTTCTTTGGTCTTTGCATTGTCCCCACCAGTGTTCTACAAATTATAGTTGTTTTTAGGCTTCATTGCTTCAGAGGTTTTTTGTTTTTTTTTTTGGCAGAATGCAGTTGTAGTCCAAAGTCACAGTTTGTCCTCTGATATGGCCTGAATGTTTGTATCCTCTCCAAGTTTGCAGGTTGAAACCCTAATCCCCAATGTGATGGTATTTGGAGATGAGGCCCTTGGAAGCCAACTAGGGTTAGATTCATTTATGAAGTTAGAACCCTCATTATAGAATTAATTCCCTCAGTAAAAGAGATTTATTACCACTGAATTGTACACTTTATATATATATTTGTGTGTGTGTGTGTGTTTATACATATATATATACATATATATATGTGTGTGTGTATATATATATACACACACACACTCTTGCACTTAACCATCTTTACTCAGGCTGGAGTGCAATGATGCAATCTCAGCTGACTGCAAACTCCACCTCCCAGATTCAAGCAATTCTCCTTTCTCAGCCTCCCGAGTAGCTGGGATCACAGGCATGTACCACCATGCCCAGCTAATTTTGTGTTTTTAGTAGCAACAGGGTTTCCCTATGTTGGCCAGGCTGGCCTCGAACTCCTGATCTCAGGTCATCTGTCAGCCTCAGCCTCCCAAGGCGTGAACCACCACACCTCACCGTAAGTGTATATTTTACCTCCATTAAAAAATTAATTTTTTAAAAAAAGAGAAGACATGGGGTCTGTGTTTTCCTCTGCATGCATATATGTATCAAGGAAAGCCATGTGAGGACATCACCGGGAAGAGAGCCTTCATCAGGAACCCCACCATGCTGGCATCCTGATCTCAGACCTCCAGCTTCCTAACTGTGAGAAATAAACATTTGTTAGTTAATCCATCCAGGCCGTGGTATTCTGTTATAGCAGCCCAAACTCATTAAGACACCTCTATTTTGTAAAAGCCAAATCCCAATGAGGCAACGAAGCTAAATGCGTCTAACAAGAAGGGTAGAAGAAAATACTTGAAATCAAGGAAATGGAAAGACAGCTATTGTATTTCAAGAGGCAAGAGAGAGGAATGTCTTCCAGGGTCTGCCTCTGCTTCCTCATAGAGGTAGAAGAAAATAAGTCAAGACTTTAGATAGAAATAGAGGGACACTCAGATCCAATTAGGAAAAGGAATATCCAACCTCATCCAAGAGCCCTGAGTCCCAAGATGACATGGAAGAAGACTTTAAGGGCCACACCAACAACCAAAGAACCAAAGAACAGAGCTTCCTCATCCCCTACCACTGAACCGCAACTCCGTTAAGCCGTTTTACAGTCCTGGTGGGATTCAGAAGGCAGACGGTGGCTTTGATGACCAATAAAGTGAATTTTTTTAAACCTAAAGAAATGCAGGCCAGGCGCAGTGGCTCATGCCTGTAATCCCAGCACTTTGGGAGGCCGAGGCAGGTAGATCACGAGGTCAAGAGATCGAGACCATCCTGGCCAACATGGTGAAACCCCGTCTCTACTAAAAATACAAAAAAAAAAGATTAGTTGGGCGTGGTGGTGTGCGCCTGTAGTCCCAGCTACTGGGGAGGTTGAGGCAGGAGAATTGCTTGAGCCCAGGAGGCAGAGGTTGCAGTGAGCCGAGGTCGTGCCACTGCACTCCAGCCTAGCGCCCGGTGTTGGTGTGAGACTTTGTCTCAAAAAAAAAAAAAGAAAAAAAAAGAAATGCAATCTAGTTGACCCTTGAATAACATGGGTTTGAATTGCTCCGGTCCACTTCTGCCTCTGCACTCCTGAGACAGTTAAGACCAATTCGTCTTCTTCTTCCTCAGCCTACTCAATGTGAAGGTGAAAAGGATGTAGACCTTTATGATGATCCACTTCCACTTAATAAATAGTAAATATATTTTCTCTTCCTTATGATTTACTTAATAACATTTTCTTTTCTCAAGCTTACTTTGCTGCAGGGATACAGTATATAATGTAACATACAAAATACATGCTAATTGCTTAGATGATTAGTAAGGCTTTTGGTCAAGAACAGATCATTTGTAAGGTGTTTGGGAAGTCAAAAGTTACATGTAGAATTTTGACTGTGCAAGGGTTGGTGTTCCTAACTCCTATGTAGTTTAAGGGTCAATTTGATTCTCACACTTAAATTTTGAGATCTGAATTCATTCACTGATATAAAATTGAAGCAGATGTAGAGGTGTGTGAGAGAAAAATGTTGTATCTTCAAATATATTTCTAGACTGTTTTTCAAAATATATCAAGTTAATGTAAACAAATGGTCAAAAATGCCTTAGATGGTCTGACAAGATAATGAAATAAACTTCTATAATTCCAGTTAATTTTGTCATTGTCAAGTAACATGTTTTCTTTACAAAAGGAATGGTGAAAATGTATGATTAGTACTCAATTTTTTCAGAGAGAAATTTTTGCAAATGTTACAAGACTCCAAAGAAAGTTGAGCTGGGAGCTTGTCTACTTTCCTGCTTGCAGCTACCCTGTCTTCCCTGACATAGATGGCATCATTGCAGCAGATGCTCTATTATATATCTAGCTACTTTCCCCATGGTAATATTTTCTTACCTGACTTTAGACTCAGCAAAATGGTATAAAAGCTGTATAGTATATATTATCAATGCAATAAACTGTATTTTGGAGATTTTTAGTCTACTGGCCAATCTACAAGGGAGTATGTTAGTAGCACACACGTATACATTATAATTACTTACCTGCACAGGAAAATTAAGTTTTGTTCTTGTCTCCTGGCTTTTCTACTGTTCCTCTTCCATTAACTCTGTTGGAAGCTGCAAGCCAAATTTTGTTGCTATATCCACAGGTGATGCTGTGCATTTTTGTCCTCCCACACTACCTGGAATATTTCATTCTACAGTTGCATCAAAAAACTCTACTAGCCTTTATTCAGTCTTCACACACTTAGCCTAATATCAGAGAGCATTGAGTCTGGTATAAGTTTAAAGCAAAGCAGGACATGATTGTGAGCTGACTTGCGAGAATGACTTTGAACTTGGAAACCTGGTGACTGACACACACAGTAGTTGTTGACTTGAACACAAGCCTGAAACTGATCAAAAGGGTCAATTTAATCACAGATATTGAATGGAGGGTAAGGGAGCAGACAAGAAAATCTTATGGCTGGGAAATATTCGGAGGCAGTTACTGACAGAGTAGAGCTCGTATATACTCCAAAGTAACTCAGAGAAGATAATTGTTCATTCTACTGGCAATTTTTATCCTTGTTTGATTTGTATGTGATTCTATTCACCACTAAATAATGGTTAAGCCATCAGCTGGCATGATATCCATATTGATAGCACACACATTAAAAATATTTTCAGTGCTAATGACTGTAAAATGCTCCATAATATTATAATTTAAATTGAGTTTTTATATTATTATGATGCTTTTGGGGCTAAGCAACTAGAAATGTCAAAATTCTGTGTTGTAACCACCTTTTATGATGTTCCAACATTTGACATATAGATGTAAATAGAACAATTAAAATTAGATATAAAAAAGCTGTTTGTTACAATTAATAAAATGCAATGGAAAGCTTCACCTAGTAAAATATATCTGGGTGAGAAGAAGGGAGGAAGGGAAAGAGAAGTGGGGGGTGCAGGGTGAGAATCCTCTCATCTACTCATCTGCCTGAAATTTTAAAAAGAAAAAAAACTTTGCTGCACTAAGAGATCCTAGGTCTCAATCATGACAACAAAGAGCGAGGTTATTCACTGTGTCCATGTGTTACGTTAAATATTGTCCTGAACTCAGACCCATTAGGTAAGTGAGGAGAGTCAGGCTTCTCCTGAACTTATATTTAAAAATCAAGGTCACCTGTGGTGGCTCACACCTTTAATTCCAGCATCTGGGGAGAGTGAGGTGGGAGGATCGCTTGAGACCTGAAGTTAGAGACCAGCCGTGGCAACATGGCCAGATCTCTCTACAAAATTATAAAATAATGGGTAACAAGGGAAACAAAATTTGCCTTTTAAAATTTAAGCTGACAAAGTTGAAACGAAAGGATAGTGTTTTGTTAATTAAGGGTAACAAGAGATTGTAAATATCTGACTACATTCATTAGGAAAATTCTGTACAAAATTTAGTGAGCTCAAGCCTTGTTACATTCATCGTTCAAATTTTGCACGTGGCATGAGGATGGATTGATTTTTCCTGGATTCCAGGAAAGGGAGTACATGAGGCAGGAAAAACACAGTAATTTTTCAAGCACTGTTTATGCAATTCAGTGGCCAAGACAACAAAACTTAGTGTTAGCCATATGTCTCCTGAGAGTCAATGGACTCTCAGTCTGATTTTATGCTTGCAATATACTCTTTATTTCTTTCCCTACACTATTGCCCTTATATATAAATGTAGGTTACATGGCAAAGATAATTAAGTTTGCAGATAAAGTTAAGGATAATAATCAGCTGACTTTGAGATGGGAAGAAGAGACTAGATTATCCAAGTGGGTCTGATGTATTCAGGAGAGTCCTTATTGGGGAAAGAGGGAGGAAGAGAGAGAGTGAGAAGGATAGCAGGGCAGAAAGATCACTGCCTCCTTTTGCTGGCTTTAAAGATAGTAGGAGAGAGATGCAGGTGTGAAATGCAGGTGGCTTCTAGAAGCTAGAAAAGGTAAGGTTGTGATTCTTCCCAAGAGCCACCCCAAGGAATGCAGTCATGCTGACATATTGATTTCAGCTCAGTGATATCCATTAAATATATATCTATATAGGCAGTATATAAATAGGACATAGAATATGTATATATATATATATACTATTTTAAATATATATGTTTTAATATTAGCCTACTTTAAATATATTTTCTTTTGTGTTTTGTTGACATGATGGAGAAAATTAAAAGTGTATCATCTAGCTGACAGTGGTAATTCTTATTTTAAGAAAAGGTTATTATTTATGATCACATAGAAATCTTTGTGAATGTGTTTGTTATTTTTTCCTGCATACACATGACATGCATGCCTTGTAGAGACCTGAGTCTGACTTCGAATTGTATAGCTATCACAATTCTAGACTGTGTAATATCTTAGAGTTTTGTTTTCTATCAATGCTGTAAAGATTATCACAAACTTAGTACATTAAACATGAAGAATTGATTATCTTATTATTTTTGAGGGATGTCAGAAGTCTGAAATAGATATTGTTTCGCTAAGACCAATATGTCAGCAGGGCTACATTCCTTGGGGTGGCTCCTGGGAAGAATCACAACCTTGCCTTTTCTAGCTTCAAGAGGCCACCTGCATTTCATGCTTGCACCTCTCTCCCACCATCTTCAAAGCCAGCAAGAGAAGGCCGTGATCTTTCCACCCTGCCATCCTTCTTACTCTCTCTCTCGCTTCCTCTCTCTTTCCCTAATAAAGATCCTCCTGAATATATTACACGCACCTGGATAATCCAGGATCTTCTCCCCATCTCAAAGTCAGCTGATTATTGTCCTTAATTTTATCTGCAAACTTAATTCTCCATTGCCATGTAACCAAACATATTTACAGGTTGCAGGGGTTAATGTATGACCCTCTTTTGGGGACTTCTCCACTCAAATTGTATCAGTGAACAATCACAATTATATATAATCAAATATGGAAGTTCTCACTTATTCATCAATATCATTTGTTCAAGTGAAAGAATTTCACTCAAATGATTTATGTGTTGGTGTAGGAGAAGAAAGTGTGTAAAATAGTAAATAAGAGGGAGATTGAGAGAAAGAGGGAGAGAGGGAGTGAGAGAGAGAGAAGAGGAAATAAAACTTCCTCGAAAATGAAATTAAAAGGAAAAACATCTCTAAGTAATTGATAAGTATTAAAAACCACCAGGTGATAAATAGTAAGTGACCTGGGTCATTGGCATCACTTGGGACTGTGTTGAAACTGCAGCTTTTCGGGAGACACACCAAACCTACAAAGCAAGAATCTGCATGTTAATAATATACCAAGGTGATCTGTGGCTCATTCATAGTTGAGGACCCCTGGCCTGGATAACAATGTTGCTCTCTCTACAGTGCATTGTTTAAAAATTGCAGGCTCTAGAATAAAGGACACCTAACTTCAAAGTCCATCTTTGCCACCTATGAAGAATTTCTTAGCTTCCTCAAGCCTGTCATCGCCTATGTAAAATGTACTTATTAATTGCCTACTTAAACGGATAGTTGAAAGGATTAAATGTAACAATCCATGTAAAATGCTTATAACATTCAAAAGGTGTTAGTGATTTTTATTATGACTTCTTCTTTAGAGAAACCATAATGTAGCTGAACGTAGACAAATCCAGGAATTTAGACTGCTTACTACTAGCTGTGGGACTTTTGGCAGATGCAATACCCATTCTGAGGCTATGGTTTTTTTGTGTTAAAATGGAATATGAGTGCTTTTGTGAGAATCTTTTTAAAAGGAATACATATAGCATTCCTAAGATTATGCCTAAAATTTCCTAAATACTTAAAGTATATGTAAAATGATAAGTAATAAAAAATGCCATCATCTATCATAGTAATAGCTACCGGGATCTGAACTGTTTTATATCAGAAAGTGACTCTCTCTGTAGCTGGGTCCAATAATATTAATAAAACTTTAAGAGAAGCACAGGCATTTAGTCCAAGCCAAGTCTGTATTTTTTGTGAAGTATAGAGGAATCTGCATATGGCCAAGTCCTATTGAGAGCCACTTTGGGGGCACTTTCACAGTATAGAGTCCAGACATCTGGCTCATAATTTTCAGAATCCTCAATGGAAAGAATGTTTTACAGCAGATAGCTATACAAACAATTTATGTATTTTCATACATGAGAGGAGATGACCTTCATAACTTACTTGTAGCTTCATTTCTTATTACTTATGAGTCATTCAATAAATGATAGAAATAAATTATATTGCTCAACTGCCCTTTGTTATATATCCCCATTGTAAATGGATATTTTTCATTGTCCTGACATATTTGCAACAATAATGTGTTTTCAGGCTATAAATATTGATAGAGCAAAGATGTGTGCATTTGCACTTTGAATATTTGATAAGTTTCACAAACACCTATAGAATGAACATTAGTAGGAAGCTTCAATTATCCCCCAAAGGACAGTTCATGCTGCAGAGGTTTAAGAAATATCTTTCAGCACATGAATTGTTTCCACTAAATAGTTATTTAATTTTAACTTTTAATATTTTTTAATTTTGACGTTTTAAGGTTGCATCCAGAATATTAATCATTATAGGGAAACATACAGATGTGTGACATTATATAATTCTCCTGAGTAAAATGTTTAAAATTTAATGTAGAATTCTATAAAAGCAATTTTTGTTTTGAATAATCTCATTATTGGTTAAACATGATGAATAGATAGATATAATGTCTGTGAAAGGATTTTGTCACTCAGGACGCCCACGCAGTGGGCATGGAGGAGAGGGATGGAGCAGAAAAATAGGAGTAAGCATCTTTCACATCATAATTCTGTTATTTATTTTAAAACAAATGCAACCTTTCTATAATGCTTTTAAAAGTGAAATTATGTAAACTTCTGTCTAATTTGAATCTCACAAGAGAGGAGCTTATTAAAAAGAAGACGCACATCTGTCTTGACTCTATTTAGGTGGTTACTAAGTCATACTCCTCGGCATATCCCAAACAGAGGGACCATAATAGTGGCTGTTTCATAAAGTTGCTATCATGATTAGAGAAAATGAACATGATACATGTATATGCTAAGAGCAGTGTTGGTGCACTGTAAGCAATCTTCCACCCATTTTTTCCCTCCCCCGTATATCCCACCCAACAATGCCTGAGACCCACTGAATGAATTACAGAGGGTTCTTTGAACATGACACGCCTTTTCTCATGGCTGCCTTTGCAAGTACTCCTGCAGCATTTCAGTGCCAAATTTCTCCCCCATCCCAGGACCACTGCTGTTTCTCTCCTGGCCCTCCCTCTTCCCAACCTACACATACATGGCACATAGACTTGGGCATTTTCTACTCATCTTGCAGGACCCATCTCAAGCATTCTTGCATATCCCAATTTTCATCACACCTCTTTGGCTTAAATAACAAACAGAAAGTTCAGGAGAGAAACTAGCTCTGGAGAAAACTGAATCCAAGAATAGTCCAAGTCTTTTCCTCTTCATTCTCTCTCATTACAGGTGGGTTTTTCACTTCCAACAGCTTGGATCAATATCCCTCAGGTTTGAGAAGCCTAGAATAGAGAAAATGTCAGAAATGAAAATCATTAGAGTATTATTGTGAGAATTCATTACATTTGCCATTGTAGATCCAGTTTTAAGCAATGAGAAAAAGAGTCTATAAGCGATTAAGCAGAGCTTGATTAAACTTGTCTACAGTTACACTGATGTTTTCATATGTCAGTAGCCTAGAGTCAGAGGATGAAGAAATGGTTAACTTTTGCCCTGCAAAGGGAATACACATACACACACACATACACACACACGCACACACACACACACACACACAAACTATACACAAGATAAATATGTAAAATAAGGGGTATTGGGGAAATAGCAGAGGTGTAGCAAATTATAGGCACTTTTTTGAGACAGTGTTATTTCATGAAAAAATGTGTTAGGCTAGGCCTAAACTTTTCATATCAGGTGATCAGTGGCCAGTGGAGAAAGAAGTTCTTCTCCAAAGTTTGCTTTGTGGAAATGAGGAGTGAAGGTGTTCGCAGCTAAGCATATATGAGTCGTGCGGCACAAAAGTGTGTTAGCAGTGGCAAAGCTGTATGGGTCTACAGCAACCTCAATTTTTGCCTTCTCAGAAGAAAGAATTTGACCAAGGGGCATAAGGCAGAATGAGAGATAAAGGTAAATTTCAGAGCAGGAGTGAAAGTTTATTTAAAAGTTTTAGGACAGGAATGAAAGGAAGTAAATTACACTTGAAGAGGGCCAAGCAGTGCCTTGAGAGATCAAATGTGTGTTTGGACTTTTGACTTGGGTCTGTTATAGGTGGCATTCTGTATGCAGAGTGGCCTGCCAACACTTGGAGGGGCCACATGCTCAGTGTGTTTACTGGAGTTGTATGCATGCTCACTTCAGGTGTTTTCTTCTTCTAGTATTCTAGAAGAAGGTCATTCACCAGTTAAACTCCATCATTTTTTCCCCTTCATGGGCATGCTTGAAATCACTGGCCCAACTCCTGGGATCTTGTCAAGAAGCTGCTGATCATAGGTTTCAGGTTCCCTGGTGCTGGCTGTGACCAATTTTTATTTTAGAGAAAAAGCTTAACAACTGCCTTACCACCACCTGATGGTTGCCTGACATTCCTGGTGGGGGCGAGGTGCAGGGACTCTCTCCTGCCTGGTGCATGCCTGACTAGCTACCTACTTTAACACAGAGATTTTCAGTATAACTATATGGCCATAGAAGCTTCATATTCCGGAAGGCTAGACCTTGTTGGTGAGGCATTCATAGCCCAGGGTTTAGCAATAGACTCTGCTTCCTTAAGCTAACTCTGACCTGCTGTTCTCTGATAATCTGCTGAAAAGTGGAAGAAATGACACTTCAAAGTCATCCTGATGTGTCTCTCTTCATTTATCCACAAAGCTCAAGGTGAGTTTGAATTCTTCCCACTCAAACTATTCCCAAAGCAATAGACTTTAATATATGCAAAGAATTATCAACTTACCTAAAGTTGATCTAAAAGTTAAAATGGTCCTTGCTTAAACTCTTGGTTAAGATAGTTACAGAATGATTTCATTTGATGTCTTCACAATTATTTCATTCATTCATTCAAGGTAAATTGGGAACTTCACTCTGCTTCCATTTGTATCTTTTCTGACCTTTTGGCACTCATTCTTTATCGTATTTATATGCTTCAATGCTTGAAGTCCTGTCATCACAACTATTTAGCACCAGCAGGTTCATAGTTACTTCAAAACAATTGCAATCATGATGACTCAAATGACCTTCCTTTGAGAAGTTGTACAGCAAATTCAGTACACACAGCTGACAATATGGTTTCTATATCATACTCTACAATAGATCAGATTTAAGCTCTGGTTCTCAAAAACTAAAAGGTTCTGTTTCCCTTGCAGCCATTTGCATCTAATTAATACAGTCTTTGTAAAATCCATTGCTATGGTGATAGAAGTGCTGGGTTGAAAAAAAAAAAACTTTTAAAATGCCAACACAGTTTGTCATATATTTACAACTCTTTGATAATGTTGTCGACTTCTCATTCCAACCTTTTTATCATCCCTAGATAGAGACAAGTATACCTTTTACTTTGAACTTTGCTATAGTTGCCCTAAACAACAGATTTTGTAATGAACTGCATTGATTACTTTTGATGTGATTCGTAATTGTGCACTTCGGTTTTAGAAATGGCTCTGTCATGTCGTGTTTGTACGTTTGACAGACTGACCCACTTTTTGAAATGCTTTCAAATCTATGGTTGAATTAATGGCCTAAATCCCTGTCTTGATGGGTTCAGTGCATTTGACATCTTTCTCATAGGAGCCGGGAACTGTGATAGCTGGACATTATTCATATCTCCCTACCCATACCAGGAGCTTAATTGAAGCATGGCTTGCAAATGAGAGCAAGAAATCAACCAAAGAATTCAGTCCTCTCTTTAGCTGTATTCATGAAAGTTTAACTGGAAAGTTTACTCCAAACTCTAACTTAGCACATATCAATTTATTGTAAAAGCAATTATTTACAAATTAAAATGCATCCAAATGCTTTAGCTATGCTTAAATTTAGGAGATCTGGGCATGTGTGCAATGCTACCAATTTTATCACTGTAATGTCATAAGGATATTTAGCATACAGAATTACAATGAATGTGGTGGTTCAGGGATTAAAATCTCCTTAAATACTCATTCACATGACAGACTGGAGCAATTAGTGTGTAGTGACAATGGTGCATGGATAACAAGAGTGTCTCATACATTTCCACTGAGAGTCATCTTCCATTATAATCATCCTAATGAAAAAATCACAGTGGTTGAAGGGAACTGCTATTGGTATAATGTTAAAAAAAATAAAAAGAAATGAACACTAAAAAACATCATTAAAGTCACATTAAGGAACTGATTGAAATTGACCAGAAAGGGAATAATCATGGAACTGTCATTACTACCTCTTTCTTATAGCTTTGAGTCCAGGTGTTACAGAAATCTCATGTCAGTGGGTGCTTGTGTTATTATATCTTTGTAGAGTATTGTGCGTGGGGAAAATGATAGACCCAATGATTCTAGTAGTTCTCGTTTGTCAGCTCAAGTTTAATCTCCACCATGGAATCTATTCTCCACTTAGAGCTTCCATTCATATATGGAAAGTTACATGAAGGTATTGAATAAAAAATAAATCGTTTTACTGTTAGCTATATCAACCTAAAAACTAGTATGTTCAGTTAAAAACTAGCTGTGTTTTGAATATTCAAACACATATTTTCAAGTGATTTCTCTTCCTGCTCCTTTAAATTTTTCTTCTCATAAAAATAACAAATAAAAGGACCTAAGCCCAAACTGAAGATAAAAAGACAGAAGGAGAGATTTAACTGAGATTGATGTCTAGAGAAACAAAGTGTAAATCAATACAGGGGGTGGAATTGGTTTGTTGTAACATCAACCTGCCATGCTAGCAGATGGAAGAACGAGGTGTGTGTGGACTTGGGATAAGAGGGTTCAAGCCAGGAAAGGCTGATGATGTTGCAATGAGAGAACGTGTTGACAGCAAGGCTCATTTAGCACCACTTTCCCCCTGATCCTCGAATAACCAGCCCAGTATTGAGCTGCTGCACTTGGCAGGTAACAAATCGAATCTAGCTCATCTGCAAGTAAAATAGTCTCCCTGAATTAGCCAATCTGATGATGTGCTTTCCAAGTTTATTACTATAGTATACTTAAAACCTGCTATTGAGTGTTAGAATCCGAAGGTGCTTATTGCATTGGGATTCTAAGTTTGGGCAGAGGGAAAGGTAGAGATAAGTGATGCCAAGTTAATAAGCCACAGAATATTGAACATAAATACAACGACTGCTTTTTTTCACATATAGTGATTGCTGAATGGAATATTTTAAATATTCAGCAATTCTGCCAACAGTGTTTTACATGCCTTCACAGGGACCTTGGTGAATGATTTTGATATTCACCTTCTTTACTTTCGTCTGGTGTTGGACAACCCTTAGGACATTGCTGTCTCCTCAAACTCTTTAAGTAAAAGGACAAAGTAAAGATTTTGATGGAAATATTTTTTCTCTTTCAAAAATATTTTTTCTCTTTCAACCTCTTCGACTTCTTTGTTCATTAGTACGTGATTTTCTCTTGCACGCAACTTTAATTCCACCTTCATTTGACACAGTCAAGTGGTGTATAACCTTGGAATGAGCAAACGATGCCAGCACAGATCAGATGAGACAATTCATGTTATAGAAAATTGCAAAATACTTGCGTATAAAATCAAGGACCTTAATGTAAATCCAATAAGAGATTGAGAAATCAAAATACTTGCCTTTCCTTCAAAACACTATGACACTTATGTGATGCCCTGCTGCTTGGCTAACTATAACAACATTGCTGAACTTATCTAGAAGATTGCTTTGTTGATGATCACTTAAATGATCACTAGTATGAAGCAGCAGGGATTTTAGAAGGTATCTTTGAAACCTTTGATATCTGTTTTGTTATTGTCAGTCTATCAGTCTCCAAAGGCTGCCATAACAAAGTGCCACAAATTGAGGGACTTAAAACAACAGTAATTTATTGTCGTGTAGTTCCAGTGTCTGGAAGTCCAACATCAAGATGCTGATGGGTACATTCTCCCTCTGAAGCTGCTCAAAAAGGATTCTTCCTTCTTGTTCCTAGTTTCTGGAGGCCCCAGGATTCCTTGGCTGCATCAGCATCCCTTGGATTCCTGCCTCTGTCTTCACATGGCCATCTGACCTGTGCCTCTGTGTCTTTACCCTCTCCATCTCCATCTTTTGTGTATGTGTCCTAATTTCCTCATTTTTATACAATAGGAACAGCAGTCATTTTGTATTTGGGCCCAACCTCATGGCCTCATCATAACTTGATGATATTTGTAAAAACTCTGTTTCCAAATAAAGTCACCTTCCTCAATTCCGGGGCTAGGACATCAATATACCATTTTAAGGCGCACAATTCAACTCTTAGCAGTCAGTATTGATTTTATGTAGTGACATGCTCTAATTTTTGCCAGGCCAAGCTCATTTGCTTATCTAGGTAATAAATAAATAAACTGCAAAAAAAAAAAGCCAATTGTAAACATATTAAAGAGAGAGTTTCATTTATGAACTACGGACAACTATCATTTTGTATTGATAATGTTAATGATGAGATAATATGAATTGTTTATAAGAAATAGCTGTAGAATTGAATCATTTCTTATTATGTGAGAATCTCCTGATTCTTGTAAAGCCAGCTTCCTCTTTTTTCAGTTGCTCATTATCTTTTTGTGTTTGATAAAATAATATTGATAGCCTTACTTATTTCAATTTTTCTTAAGTTTAAGCAAAAAGAATCTCTAAGCCTAGCTTAAACTATTGTTCCCATTATGTTTTTAAGCAAATAAAAAAGAAATGTAAGTATTTTAATATTAAAAATAAAAATAATTTTCTGATGGTAACTGATCTCTTGACTATATTATATGGAGTTTTACATGGATATAAATAAAAGGAAGTCATATTAATATAACATTTTTATTCAGAAAACTAGGAACACTTTAATTCTGAATTTCATTTACAGGAATTTTTCTCCTCTAAATGAAATATAGAGGAGAAAGAAGAGTCATAGCTTTAGTTTTTGCTTGTAGCCATGCCTGAGAAATGGTAGAGATTCCTTGAGTATACATAGAGGCAACAGGATGAAACTGGCATCATTTTCACATCTTAGGTGGATTCTGTTTCCTGTGCTCTGACTAATGATGAGAATTGTTCATGTCTCTTGTAAATGGGACTCATTAAAAAGTTCTCGGCCTGGCTCAGTGGCTCACACCTATAATCCCAGCACTTTAGGAGACTGAATTGGGTGGATCACCTGAGGTCAGGAGTTTGAGACCAGCCTGGCCAACATGGTGAAACTCTGTCTCTACTAAAAATACAAAAATTAGCTGGGCATGGTGGTGCACACCTATAATCCCAGCTAGTCAGGAGGCTGAGGCAGGAGAATCGCTGGAACCCAGGAGGTGGAGGTTGCAGTGAGCCAAAATCGCACCACTGCACTCCACCCTGGGCAACAGAGTGAGACTTTGTCAAAAAAAAAAAACAGTTCTGAATTTGTTGATAAAATAGTCATTTTATTAAAGTGGTTTTGAGTGAGATTTAAGAACATGGATTCTGGAGTCAGCCTACCTGTTTCTAAATACTCGCCCCCCACTGACTAGCATTTAAACTTGGCCTAAGCACTTATCTTCTCTGGGTCTTAGTTCTGCAGACTGATAATAACAATACTAATTTATTACTAAGAGTTGATAAAAGAATGAATTGATTTAATAGGGGAAACACAGAATAATTCTTGGCACATACTAAGCATTATGTTAATGTTAGTTATTTTCCTGTTCCTAATTATATTGGTGCTATCATTATTCCCTATTACACAATTATTAGAGGACAAAGCTGCAGTGAATAGAGCAGTTGGCTAAGAGATTCAGGACACTGCTCTTGCCACTCTGTTTACTTTTCCAATTTCCCTCACAATTTCCACCACACGATTAAGTAAAGGAGAGAGTAAGAATATTCTGGAATGGTGTCTTCTGACTACATTGCTAACATACCTGGCCCCACACAGAAATATAAAATGCTCTTTTGGTTTTCTCTTCAGTGTTTTTCTTTATGTAGCATTTTATAAGTCATGATTTCTTGCATTAAAAATTGTACAGGTTTACACAAAGACATAAACATGAATGTTCATCACAGCTGAATTCATAATAGCTTCAAACTGGGAGGAACCTGAAGTGCTTGTCAACTGGTGAATGGATAAATAAATTGTGGTATGTTCATGTGGTGGACTAGTATTCGGCAACAAAAAGGAACAAATTACATGGATGAATCTCCAAAGCATTATGCTAAGTAAAAGAAATCAGACACAAAAGACTACAGACTGTGTGACTGTCATTGTTTGATATTCTGCAAGAGGGAAGTGATAGAAACAACTAGTGCCTTCTTGGGCTGAAGGATGCTGGAGGGGAAGAGAAGCGGCAAACAGCATGAGGAAGCTGGGGCGGGGGTGATGGAATTGATCCAAATTTTGAATGCGGTGATGGTTTTGAGATAGCATACATTTGGCAAAACTCATCAAACATTACACATGAATGGAATAAAGTTTACTATGTGTGAATTTGACTTGAAATTGACTTAAAAAAAAAACAGAGAAGTCAGCATTTATTGAGCACCTGCTATGAATTAGTTACAAGTTCACTAGTTAGGCACAGACAATATATTCCTGAGCTGGCAGAGAAAACATGAACACAAGCTTATGGATAAAAATATTATACTGAAATTCCTCATAGACTCCATATAGTTTTGTGATTGACTGGTTTATAGTTTAAAACTTAAATACTTTATAAAATATATATGTTACACTTAAAACCACCAAGAGATTTAAGAACCACGAATGTTTACAAATCTATTTAACTTAACATTGCACTTTGAATTCTCAACTGCCCATTTAAACAATTGTGTTCTTATTAAATATTTTATTCTAAAATTCAATAGCTTTTGTTAATTTAAATGCCATTTATTGTAAGACAGATTGTATAGGTATTTGTAAAAAGTAAATATATATTGTTTCCTTTACATTGCAACACCTCTTTATTTCAAAACTCCCATATTCTTTTTAGCTTAACTCTCTGTAACATAAATCACCGTGAAACAGCATTTATTAAGCACTTACATTGAGTCCTGGGCCTACAATCAAATATAACCTCAGACCCTTTCTTGAGCTCTTTCAGTGAGATTCTTTTGTGATGTTTTGAAGGATACATGTCTGGTGATTAGGACTGCCACAATGTAATCACTTTCAAGTGGTAGTTTTATACTGTTCTTTGTCTAAAGAGGAAAGCAAAAAAGAAATTTGACAAAATTCAAGAAGGCAGAAATCTTGACAGTCTTTATTTGGATTAATATGATGTGTATCATTCAGCCATTTTCTTTCCTTGTTTATAAGATAAATATATGAAAAATCATTACTTTTCTCTGTTTTGTTGTTTTTTTTGGTGGGAGGGTGTTGCCTCTGGACTATCTTGTTTTTTTGTATGTCTCTTCCATTAGTCTCTAAGTCAGGTACTTAATATTCTATAAGATACTTATGCATATTAAAGAAGGCTCTTAAAAATAAAGCAATGTATTGAAACTGAACACAAAGAAAGACAAAGGAGATTTAGCCAGAGATTTGAAGTCTTTCATTCTTGTTGTATTTCTTCCACTGCAAATGTGTGGATTCTTGGATAAATTTTTCAAGTTATCTGCTTTGATGTTTGCTCATTTGCATAGTTAAAAGATTGAGTTAAATGATCTTTAATAGACCTTCATCCCTAAGATGACTAAATGTTTGGTTTGAAATAAATATATATTATGTACTTGAACTTTTAAAATAAATAGTAGATTGATAATATAGAGATTTTTAAGATATGATGGTTATATTTATTCATCAAATATTATTCTCTAAAGAATTTACAAAGGAAATAACAATTGTGAAATATATTGATGATTTGTTGGAATATATCATCTCTGGACACCTTTTCTGTCATTTTTGGACATTTAGAAAAGCTTGTTAAAATGTTTATTTTCTGTTTTGCACTATAACCACTTTTGTCACTTAAATATTTAGCATTTTCCCTTTTGATTAAACTTGCCATGGTTTTCCTTCTTTCTACTTCTTTGTTCTTACCAATTCTTTCATCTTTCCTCTCTATATTTTATCTATTCCCCAAAGTCTTTTGCTATCTATGATTTGTGTTTTCAAACACTGAGATAACCTTAGGGTATTCATTCTTTATTTTTGATATTTTGCATATTTTGTAGACTATAGAAGGAATCTTGGGGCTTTAGCACTGGAGGGAACCTTGAGAAGTCAACTTATCTACAGTATTTTCATGTTCATCATTTGTCCATTGTATCATGATCTTAAGGATTGTCAGTCTTCTGTGGTTTATAAAACTATTTATGTGCGGCACAGCATGGAACCTGGCCCAGTGTCTTACTTAAGAAAGTCATTCCATGAAGACCCTTGCTGATCATTCCAATATTAAATGAAATATAATATTCTATTATATTTACCATAAACTTTTAAAACATATGAATATTCCACAATATTGTACACAAGTGAAAAAAGTTTGATTTTATGAAGATGTCTGTTGTTGTTCTGTATCTCCTTTTTTATACTGTTAATTTCTCACTACTTAACAAGGATATAAACATTTATTGAGCAAGAAATGATCCAGAAGGTTAAGGCAGGGTCCTAAGGCCATGTGTGAAATGTGAAGAATGACGACCTCTAAAATCTTTAAGTCTTCTTTTTGTCTACACAGAAAGCTAGAGAAAAAGAGGTTGACACTCAGAGAAAAATCTCATTGCCCTAACTCTGAGGCTATAAAAGGATGAAAATATTTCATATAATCACATTATTTCAAAAGTACAGCACACTTTAACGTTTATGAAAACATTTTCATACATCTACAAATAAATAAACATCATAAAAATACAGAAACATGTGTCTTATCTACAAAGTAATGATGTGCCGTTTTTGATTCCTAATAAGCACCAGAGTAAGACTGGACCTGGAATTTCACGTATCAGTGCTCTTGCTAATATGCTGTAAGATCTTTCATGCAATCAAAGATTGGTTTACTCCAAAGGAAGGAGAAGTGAAATGTACAGGAGTAAAAACACTGCTCTAAAAATTATAAGAAATAGACTCCAGCTTTGATTTTTGCATCAAAATGCCATGTGAGAAACAGGGAACAAAATATATTAATCCTTTTTTCCCTTGCTGGGCTTCTGAGTGTTCACTTAGAGTAAGCATATTAAAATATTCACACTTATTTGTCTCAGAAATAATCTACTCACTGAATAATCAAATTTGGGGATTTTTAATTTTGGAGAATCACATTATAGAATTTTTATCTAGTGACTTCGCTCTATTAAAATTTGCCTAACATATTTTGGCCAAGATGTAAACTCTGTTCTGAGCAATACTGTATGGTCCATGATTCTTTCCAAGAACTACATCGATTCAGATATTAGAGACTAAATGAAGTTCTTTTTTGAAAATTACATTTAAAGGAGAATGTGACCTGTGTTTAGATTCTTGAAATATAGGGCATGATCAAGAAGCCTTTACTTTCTACTGTTTTTGCTTTCAAAACATTCACTGCTGAAATGAGACTTGCATACCTATGGAAACGACAGTGTTCTATTATTTTTTCAGTCATGGCAAAGAGGTAATTTCCGGACCTGAAAGAAAAAGAAAAACAAAACTCCAGGATAATAATGATATTCAAAATACATAATGCCCAGAGAAACAGTATTAAGGAAGATACAGAAATATTTGGCACAAAGAAGTCATATTGGTGTTTCTCAACTAGTATTCAGAGCCTATAATTGTCAAAGTTCTGCTTGAGATGAAGTTGCCAGTGCAGAGGCTGCGGACTGCCTGGCTGAATAATGTCCTTGATGGGTAGTGAACATCTAAGCTGAGAGCTACAAATGTGAAGGCCAGAGGCAAGGCCTCTGCAGTATTACCACTTCAATAGCCGACTCAGCAGGAATTAACATGCAGTTTGAACTGAGTCTTTCCCTCCTGGCCACAACACCTAGACTTTTCTTTTTGGAGCCTTGACTTTCTCACTGTAAGTTTCATTACATGAAAGGGATGTGCCAAGTGATACCCGTGATGGCCTAACTGCTTCTCTATCTCATGATAAATCAATAGTGTGTGCTGCTTTGGGGCAATCTCTAATTTAGTATATGAAAATGTACATTTACGTAATGCCACTGAGCATGATAGCTCTGAACAAGCCTTTCTTGAAACTGAATCCCTTATTTCTCCTCAGGAAAACAAAAGTCCTTAAAACATACACAAGCACACTTGGAAAGTAATTGACTTTTTCAAAGACTTAGCTTGGCAAGTAATGCAGGAAGATGTCCATTTCTGATTTTGGTGTTTGCCTTTCCTCAGGTGGTGATTTATCAATAAAATAGCCCACAATAACTCTCAGCAAAATTTTTTCCAATTAGGAAACTGTTTTATTATATATATATTTGGAAGCATTATTCAAATATTCATTGTGGAGAGAATCGAAATTTATTATCTAAGCAGGAGTCCTGAATATTAAGTAATTTAATAGATTGCATAATGGCAATAATAATAATTTTTAAAACTTGCAATTACCTCCCTAGTTAGCATAGCGGTGAAGAGTATAGGCTCTGGATTCGGTCTACATGGCCTCAAGTCTTTGTTCGGCAATGTGCTAGTTATGCAATCCTGGGCATGTTATTATCATTGCTGTCCTCATTTCTGCCACCTGTAAAGTGGAAATAATAAATAAATGGCCTAACTCATGTGTGATTGTAAGATGCATTATGGCATTCTGTATATAACATGCTGTATAAAATCTTAGTCAAAGTGAAAGGGTTTAATACGTGCTAATCCATTCTGATGATAACAATTTTTTAAATGAGTTAAGAGGGAGACCTATATAACTGGATAATCAGGCGTACTTGGTTTCAAACCATTTCTGACTTCAGACTTTGCTTTATGTTTTTCTCTTACAAAATTAACCTTCTTCATTCTCTTAATAGCCTGGACAACACTCATTTAATGATTTAAACCAAAACTACCATGTTCTGAGATGCCTTTGGGGACACTCAGTCAGGTCAACTGGACCTTTCTCCTTCACTTCCCGTCATTGTCCACTTCTATTCCCATTATGGAATCTAGTGTATTTCCTTTCACTCTTTATTTTCTCCCCTTTCTTCCCTAGTAGTTTCACGGTAGACTCCTTGTCTGATCTCTCTCAGATACTTAACAGGCTTTTGTTTTCAGACTGAATTGCAAAGTCTATTTTTCATTTGTGTTTTAACAACTAGACATTTTATTTAAAGAATCCTTGCTAGATATTTAACAAATTAAATTGATGCTTTAAAGAATGCAAACTTATAATTTATTTCTTATCTACATTTAAAAAGTAGAAGCTAATAGTTCCTAAGGAAACATTACCTAAATAAACAAAGCCATACAGAGAACATAAAGAATAAATTTGTTGGTTATTACAGCTAGTATTTGCTGGTGGACATCATTATGTGTGTGTGTGTCTGTACAGATACGTACAAATATGTGCATGTATATTCCCATTAAACTCATGAATGTAGCTACATAATATAGTAAATCCTCAACCATGTGGAATTTAAAGATATCTCCCTCCCCCTGACCTCAAATTCTCAGCAGGACAAATGAGGCATCTCCAGAGTACCTAGCAGCAAGAGACATGGGTAGCAATCACTTAGGAGCCATATGTCCTGAAGCAAAGCACGTTCTATTTGGAGGTCACACTATCTTATATGTGTACAATGCTTTATTGTTTATCAGAGGTAATTTGTGGATATTTTTCTGACTTTATTATGTCCTTTGATCTTTGAAAGGCAATACATCCACAAAAAGAGCCAGAAGTCTTAAAAAAAAGAGAAAAACACAAACAGAAGAGTTTAACATAAGCAGTAATAGCAACGAAAAGCTGTGATAGAATTCTTAAGAAGTAGCCACTCCAAAGACAGAAGGAAATGCCAGCTCTTAAGAAAGGATGGAGGCAGGTTCTGGCATGCCAAGTACTACCAAAGATATTCTTAATGTCATGGGGCATGAGTAAATCTTCTTCCCACAAAACGAATAAAGTGATATGCAAAAACCTGATTCATTGACAGGTAGATAAACATGCAAATACATACACTACAGAATAGTAACAAGTATTGAAAAATATTGTATTGTTTAGAGAATATTCCCACATTTGATATTAATTCCAACAGGGTGCAGATAGCAACTGATGTTTAGTAAGCCCACTTTATGGATGGGAGACAGTTATTTGACATGACTTGTGTCGTTAGTCAGTGATGGACAAAGATTTTGTTAACACCCTCTGATTCCATGAACTATTCCTTGAAGCGAAACATTTGAGAAATTTTGCCTAATACTAAAAAAATATGAGCAGCTCGCAATATTTACTTAATTGAAGTAATTAACAAATTCTAATTATTGAGCCAGAAACAGTTTCTAATCTGTGCTGTTAAAACTAGAAAATAATCAGAATACAATTGGGTAGAAGTGGAATGTTCATACATATGTGATTTCATCTGAGTCTTAAAATAACCCTAAGAAATAGATAGGTGTTAGCTCCCTTTGAGAGCTGTAGAAATTGGGATCCAGAGGGATTACATAATTTGTTTAAGGTTTCTGTCTAGAAAAAGACTGTAATGCTACTCAAGCCTAAAGCTGCTTATTCCAGCTGAAAGAATACCTTTGATAAAACTCTAAAAGAAGAAGAAACTTCAGAGGAAGCAGAAGCTTAAGCAGAAGGAGGAAGAGAAGGATTGGGGAGGGAGGAAGGAAGCACAGAAGGCGAGAAGGAGGGAGGGAAGAAAGGAAGGAATGAATGAAGAAAAGAAACCAAACCAAATCCTTAGAGTGGAAAGAGAAAGTTGAGTGTGTCAGGACTCTGTGCCATGAAACTCAGGGCTTGACATTTATTAAACTTTTGGGTATCAAAATAATATAGGAACAGAAGTAAAACTACAAAACCTTTTAAACATATTATTTAAGATCTAAGAATGTATTTCCAAATTATCTTCCACTAAATACTAAATGCCAGAGGACAAAAACAAAACAAAACTGGAAGTTACACAGCATTTTTAATAATGACCTGAACTCAGAAAAACGATGATTTCACATCTTAAGTAGTTTTTTTTACCTGTAATCACAAGCAAGCAAATATTTAATTTCACTTCATTCCTTCTAGAACATCTACTTAAATATCTTCCTAGTGCAAATCAGGCCAGCAATAAATAGGATTAGCCAATTTTAGTTAAGCAAGACCTGTTTAAAATACAATCAGTGCTTATTTCTAAAACAGACTATTTTCTTTAAATTCTGATTGTGGGAGTAAATGGAAATGTTTCCGCTTACGATTTTTGCAGATCAGCAGCAGTAGAAGTTGCCAATGGCCACAAAAAGATCAGTATCTTTTTCACCCAAAATATGTCTAGTTCTCTCTGGCCGATTTAAGTACTTGCTGCATTTGGCAAATTGTTTAGGTTAGCCACATTTGAACCAATTACATTGTGTGAACCCTGAAAAGATGTGTGTGTGTGTGTGTGTGTGTGTGTGTGTGAAGATCCAGTATATTGGTTTAGTTTACAGATGTAGCTCTGCCCCTGATCTGTCACTGATGATCTTGAATTAGAAACTTGAGCTCTGGTGTATGAAACAGCCTGGATTAGACTCTAGAAATTACAACATCCTTTAAAGTGTATGACAGTTTGAATGACAGAAATAAAATTTTTTAAATACTGTACTTCTACTCAGTAAAAAAGAGATTTATTAAAATGTAAGTTCATCTTGTACATCTGAAATTTTTAAAAATTTTCTTTCTTATAACATCGTTCTTAATCTCTCACCACTGTGTCACTTCTACTTTCTTTTCCTCATGTCTTATATCCAGTGATTCCTTAGAACGCATTCACGTGTTTCTAAATTCACACCTTGTGATGCAATTTAAAAAGCTTTGTCAGGAGATCAACTGCAAATCTGTTAAATTCATAAAAACACAGAGATGACACTATGTTAAGATCATACACTTTGAATTTTTTTATGTAATACGTATAGATTAGGATAAACATACATAGATAGCCTTTGTGATGACTCCATGTCATCACACATTTCTTTGATTTCCATCTTGCTTCAGGAATATATATGTCCAGGAATGTGGAACATAGTTCTTCTGTACCCGAAATAACTGGCCAATATTATGATACAATTTGCATCATCTTAGCTGAGTATGATAATAAAACAAATCACATATTCTCATCTTTAGACTTCTTTCCACTCTTACTCCAAACACCTTAAGACTACTCTTTAGGCCCTAAGCATTCCCGTAAGTTATTCTTTTATCCCTCTAAACACTAGTTTAATTTACTAGGAAATCTGTATTCTTATATTCAGTATCTTTTGGTCCAAACAATGTTAACCAGTTGGTATAGAAAACTATTTGATATGCATTTGACATCTACAGTTTTTCATGGCTCCAACAAACTGTTACTGCATCATGGGTTCTGTTCGCCTGCCAGCTGCTCCTCCTGCTTGAAATACTCAGCAGTTGAGGAGGGAATGTTCACATCCAACCTCTGGTGGATTGCAGCTGTGATCTGTGAGCTCATTGTTCTCCTCTGTGAAGCTGGTTATGGCCTTCACACTATGCCTATTAATTAGAACATATGAGCAGTTACTGGCACTTTATGAGAAATTTAACAATAGATATCGAATATTAAATGTGGGACTGCAGTGATATGCTATGTTGCCAAAGTATGAAAAGGACAGAAATGTGAAGCACAGTTTTAGCTGTGATTTTAAAGAAAGCAAAAATGAAAATATTGTTTCAAAACCTTTTTAGGCAACATTCATACATAAAGCATGGTGCAATTTTGCTAGGAGAAAGGAGTAAAAGTAATTTCTATAATGAATTTAAAGGTTGAGAAAAGAAAACATTATTATAAGAAATAGGTAACTGAGATTGTAATCCTAATGGATCAAGAATATAATATGAATCTATAAAGAGACTGGCAAGGTTGGCAAGGGCTTGACAAGAAGTACACTTCTGTACATTTTGTAGCAATAAAACATAGCTGAAACTGTGAAATTCGTTGGATTTTGGTGCGGCAGCAGCTAGAAAATATAATGTACAGTTAATACAGTGACTGTAGTTGAACTGTATCATAAATACATAGTTTATATACGGCAATTTATCCAAAACCTGGCAGAATTCTATTGGGTAGAAGAAATTGAGTTTTGATAAACACAGTGTTCTCTAAACCCAGAGGTTTAATCTGAACCTTAACAGTAGCCCAGCAGTCCATGAAATATTTATATTGTTTTTCTAAGTATATACATTATTTACTGAACAGTCTATAAAGTATTTACGTTGTTTTTCTAAATAAGTATACATTATTTACATTCCACTGTACTTTTTCCTGATTCAGGTAAAATACAATGCTTTGACATCACTGTGTGTTGGAAGAGGTTCAACGGAAAATTGGAATGTGGGTGTGTCAAAATATTCAATATCATCCTTTGCCTCTGTTTCTGCTTACCCATCTTGCTGGAATGCCTTGGAAGAAATCTATCTGAAGTACACTACATAAGAATAATGCTATAAGCCTACCTAAACTGGGAACATATGTGATTGGTTTATACACCTCTGTAGAACATGAAAGTGCGATCTCTCAGTTTTAATAAAGTGCTTGCTCTCCATTTTCCAAACCATGATTATATGTCTAGTGTTCCTTAAAAATCTTTTCAGACATTGACTATTAAACATAAATATCTTTATTCAAAAAAACATATTTTTTACTTATCTTTTTGATACCTAGTCTTCCTGAGGCCTACTACGTAACTGCAATAATTAGAGAGTGAAAGTCCTAATTTAACTATGTCAGTACATATGAACACACTCATAAACATACAACTAGGCAATATATTTCTTTAAATAAAACAAAATTATAACACATTTGTTACACATTTTAAACATTTTATGTAAATAACAACTTAAGTATTCTATAAAATGCCACAATTTGACCGCCCTTAGAATTTCATAGTCTTTTCTAAATTCCTGCAACAAATTCACTACCTTTAAGTCTAAAATAACAGTTTGAAAGTGGCTTCTGAAGTGACTAAGTGTGAGCCTGGGCCACTTTAAAATGTAACTCCACAGCCAAACTTGTCTAGGCCACATTGACATTTTTCGTTACAGAGGAAGGTTTAGGAGAAAATGTTCCATTTGATTGTACTTGGAAGGGTGAGAATGAAACCATTGAGGCATAGGCAAAACCAGTCTCCCTAATTAGGCATTAGGGGAGAATACAGTATAATCACACTAACTGATAAGTAAAGGGTGAATGTCTTCTAAGTTTTAATGTTTGATATCCAAGACAAAATCATTGAAACTATAAGGACAAAATTCTGTTGTGAAATGGTTAAACCTTTCCTAGCATGTAGATTGGTTTTCTTCAGCCATTTATTTGGAAATATCGTATGTTTTAGTTCAATTTTCATGATTATACAAGACTTACTACATTAATAATACCTATTACATTAATAAGTCTTATATAATCTGTGCAAGGGATATGAGGAATCTTCAAAATGTCCCTGGAAGATGTGTATCATGAAAAATCTATGGATGAATTTCAACAATTTTTGTACTAAAATAAATTCATACTAACTTGTTGTAACAGGTCTGAACATGATCTAGGCTGAGGTATTAAGAATGATAAGTCATGCATTCAGAAGGAGTCCCTGTCAGAGCAACATTAATTCTGTTAAATTGAAGCAGAACAAATATCATGTTTATGGTGAAGCTTAGGTGGAAAAATGATGAAGTCACTGATGCTTTACAGAAAGTGTATTGGGATAATGCCCCAAAGAAATGAGCAGTTGACAAATGGATAACTCATTTTGAAAAGGGGTAAGACCATTGAAGATGAAACCCAAGATAGCAGATTAACCACATCAATTAGTGAGGAAAAAAAACCCATCTTTTTCATGCCCTAATTGAAGAGGACCCACGATTACTTGCAGAAACAGTAGCTAACACCATAGACATCTCAAGTGGTTTGGCTTACACAAACCTGACAAGAAAGGTAAGCAAAAATGAAAGATGAGCAAACTTTCTGCTCTGTGGATACTAAAACTGTTGTGCCCCAGATAACCTGCAGACAAAAGCAGAGATTTCGATGGAAACTTAAGTAGAATCAAGAGCTTGAAGCGTTTCTTTGAAGAATTATAACAGGAGATAAAACATGGTTTTACTAGTATGATCCTGAAGGCAAAACACAATCAAAGCAATGGCCACCAGAAAGTAGGAGTGGTCTAGTCAAAGCAAACACAGACTGGTCAAGAGCAAAGTTCATGGCAACAGTTTTTTCAGGGTGCTCAATGCATTTTGCTTGTTGATATTCTGAAGGGCCAAATAATGATAATATGTGTTTATTATGAATGTGTTTTGAGAAAGTTAGCTGAAGTTTTAGCAGAAAAAATGCCTGGGAAAGCTTCACCAGAGAGTCTTTATCCACAGGACAATGCTCCTGCTCATTTCTTGTATCAAACAAGGGCAATTTTTATGAATTTCAATAGGAAATCATGAGGCACCTGTCTTACAGCCTTGATTTAGCGCCTTCTGACTTCTGTTTCCTAAAGTGCACCCGTTTTGCTTCATCTGATAATATAAAAATGACTACATTGGCATGGTTAAATTCCTAGGACTCTTGGCTCTCCAGGAATGGGGTAAATGTCTGCCAACGTCACTTACAAAAGTGTCTTAAACTTGATGGAGTTTGTATTGAGAAATAAAGTTTATATATATTTTTAAAATTACATTTTCCATGAACTCTTTGAAGTTCCCTTGCATTTAATTCTTATGAATAGAGCAATCTAACAAGTTAAATCATCTAGGTAGAACACTTTGCTGCCCGTGTACTTAATTCAATAATTATTTCAAGAATATATATCTTGCCTTTTCTCTTTCTTATTGGTAAGGGTAAGAAATAGATTTGGTATATATCGTTCTCAAATCTGTCAATGTCATAGTTTCTATATGGAGCTTTATTCTGAACTTAAGTCACTATCAGAGACTCAATCTTCATCCCAGATAGACTGATATTTATTCCCATTGGAGTGAAAGAGATGAGAAGAGAACTGTTTCCCTTCCACTTCATATCCAAGCCCATCAGTCAACCTCAAATTACAACTCCAGGAAATTAAGGGTTAGGTAAATATTTTGCTATAGGTTAGGGGAACTGCAACATGGAATTCTAACAAAAAAGAGAAAAGCCGAACACCTAACTAAATTGGCTATCATACCAAGTTTCAAATGAGAGAAACTATAATCCTAGGCCCTGTTGAAGGAACTTTGCCTGTCAAGGTTAACCTTCAAACCCCCATCTCCCTCGCTTGTGTCTGGATTCAGGTTATTTTACTTACAAGTTTCAATGTCCCCTCTCAAACTTATGGATAAAACAATATTATGAAGCATTGTGAGGAGAAGTTTTCTGGATTAGTCCCATGTTTAATAGTAGAATAGGACTGCTGAAATATAGAGTAATAAAATAGTAAAAATAAATAGTAAATAGTAAAAGTAAATAGAACAGTAAAATTATCACATTTTAATTTGCTTAAGAAACATCTGGTAGTATTGATAAACTTGCATATTCTTGAGCCTCACCAAGGAGAAAATAGATTGTACAGGCAATTTTGGTGTAACTGACTTGGGATACAGCTCAATATCGCCAAGTTTTACAAGCACCCTGATAATTCTCACTTAAGTTGTCCAAGGGCCAGAAATTCCATAAAACACATTTCTGAAGTTATGTATATTAAGCTAGAAGTTACAATCTACAAAAATGATCTGTGATTTCAAGAACCATTGCCAGCCTACCACAGTCAAATATTAATAGAGTTTGTGCCTTAAAAGACCAATAAATACCAGACATCTTGGGAAGAAAACTAGGAAAATAAATAATACTAGAATTCTGCCTGTTACAAACTGTAGTGCATGGTTGTTGCCAGTGGCTGGGGAGAAGGTGAAATGTGGAGTTGTTTAATAGGTGTAGAATTTCAATTTTGCGAGATGGAAGAACCTCAAGAGATCAGTTGTGCAACAATGTGAATGTACTTAACACTTCTGAACTGTGTACTTAAAAATGTTTAAGATAGAAAATGTTTGAGACCAGCCTGGCCAACATGGCAAAAACCCGTCTCTACTAAAAATACAAAAATTAGCCAGGCATGGTGAGTGGGTACCTGTAATCCCAGCTATTCAAGAGGCTGAGGCACCAAAATAGTATGACAGGAGGCAGCAGTTGCAATGAGCCAAGATCGCACCACTGTGCTCCAACCTGGGCCACAGAGTAAGACTCTATCTCAAAAAAAAAAAAAGAAAGAGAAAAAGAAAAGAAAAGAAAATGTTGTGTTGTGTGCTTTTAATTACAATTAGAAATTAAACAATACAAAACTGCATATCAATACTCCACAGTACAGGTCAGTGTTACTCAAAAGACTCTCACAGATCTAGAAAATGAAATCAGTCAAGGGCAAATGAAAAATAAAATAGAATCTGGAATAAAAATAAACTAAAAGAAACAGAAAAAAAACAGATGAAGTTTCAGAAGGTAGACATGAGCAACATTTCTTAACTCTTGAAAATTGAAGTAGAATAATCATAAGCTTGCCCTGCTTAGACAGCCAATAGTCAATTAATACAAATTGTATTGTGAAATGATTAGATCTGATTGAAAATTCAGAATCTACACCACTGAGAATGGGGCTAGGCACACTGAAGTATATGGACAAAATCACAAAGAATAACCGAATAGTAGTTTATTATTATTATTATTATTATTATTATTGATCATTGGGCTACAAGAAAAGGGCAGTGAATATTAGGTTGGCAACCAAGAGTCTCTGCTCTCATCCCTCATGGGTAATCTGAGCAAACTGAAGAATTAAATGGTACAGTGCCTGCCTCAAGAGTGGGGATGAATTAACAAAAAGATACATGCTTATCTAGTCTGATTTTCTATACTGTTGGTTGCTGACTTAGTTTGGCTGTTCCCCCACCCAAATCTCACATTGGAGTATAATAATCCTCAGGTGTCAAGGCCTGGGCCAGAAGGAAATAATAGAATCATGCAAGCAATTTTTCCCCATACTTTTTCCTGTGGTAGAGAGTAAGTCTCAAGAGATCTGATGGTTTTATAAATGGGAATTTCTCTGCACAAGCTCTCTCTTGCCTGCTGCCATGTAAGATGTGACTCTGCTCTTCCTTTGCCTTCTGCCATGACTGTGAGCCCATCTCCCTCAACAGCAATGTGGAACCATGAGTCAGTTAAACCTCTTTCCTTTATAAATTACCGACTCTCAGGTATGTCTTTATTAGCAGTGTGAGAACAGACTAATACAGTTGCCTACTCAGCTAGACTTTTTAACTACTATCTATATATCTATTGTCAGTTATCCATCTATGATATTGGAATTTTGTGCCACTTATGTACTAATAAACAATAACCTGAGAAAGTATAATACTTGCTTTGGCAGACTGCATTTTCCTTTTGTAAATGAAATCATAATGCAATAGAAATAAGTTATTATCACAAATTATCCCAAATATTTTGATTTTGATGCTTTGAGCCAAGACTTTTTAAATCTTTTTTTTAAATTGCCTTCAGAATCATTAGGCACAGGTTTTTATTGTTCTCAATGTTGGCAGATCTTGGTTCACTCAGGGCACAAGGGAAAAATCACCTGCTTTGCTTCCTTTCTTTTTTCTTGTATCTATAAATTCCTAGGTTTATTGAAGTTGGGTTCATTTATAGAAGCCCAATGTTGCAGTATTAGAATGTGTATTAATAGAATCGATTACTGTTTCTTTCTCTACCTTGTCCTCAGTTGCTGAGAGCTAGCATTAGGTGGTTTTCAGGCTACAAATACTGCTGGTAATAATAGTAATCTTTATACTTATTTAACATTTTTAATGTCCTTGATAAGGACTTCACATGCATCATCTAATTTACTCTTTACAGTAACCTTACAAGGCAAGAATTATTATCGCCCTTTTATGAAGGCTGAACTCAAACTTAGAAAGGAAAAAACGCTTGATTAAGGTTCCACAGATACGTATGTGCATGCAGGGGCTGAGATTTGAGACCAAAAGTTCACTCCAGTACACATACTCTTTGACACATATTGTCGCTGGTAGCCCATCTCTGTCTGCGAATCTCCTTCTCTGCCCTTGCCAACTTCCCTGCCTATCAGGCTGGATATCAGTTATACTTTGCTCACCACAAATGACTCAGATAAGTTTAAATTAGAGCCCTAGTTCCTTCCCTTGATCTTAACCAATTCCTTAAGTACAATTCCAGTTTCCTCTGACTTTTAATTCCTAAACTATAAAATGGAAAATGCTGCTTCAACTTCTTCTTACCAGTCCAACCCTTCTGAAATATTGTTTCCAATTGTTGCTACAGTTTGAAGACATTTTTCAATTGCCTAGTTTTTCAGAGTTAATCTTCAGAACCGAGACATTTTTGCCAAGCACAGTCTAAATTGTTTAATGAATTTCTGCTGCCACCAATTTATTCATCCTAATGGAGATATTAAAAAATCAAAATTAAATATTTGAACAAATTTGTACTAATGAATGTGCAAACTTGAATATAAGTAGACAATATTTAAAAGAAAAATATGCATTAGTAAAATTTTACTTGAGAAAAATTTGAAAGCTGAAATAAACTAATAATAAAAAACAAAAATTAAATTGGCTAAAATATTCATTTCTACCCACATCTGGTTTTAAAAACCCCCATAATTATTTTTCCTATCTCATTTAGGTGCTTAATGCCACATCCACATACCGGGATTTCCTTCTCTTCTCTTTTGGTTATTATATATATTGAACAATGTCTTTGTTTCATAGTATCCAGTAATTATCTGTCTCTAGAACTGGAAGGTATAAATTTTTGACATCGATCTAGTTCACCACAGTGCCCTCATATCTTTAGATATATTTTTCACTTGAAGGCTTCTAAAAGTCTTTAATATGCCAAATTTGCATAAGGATTCTCTCATATTATTTGTATGAAGTGCATTTTATCATAGATCCCTTATTTTGGGGTTTTTAAAGCTGCTGACATAATAATATTGTATAATTTATTTTAAAATGCAGATTTAGGCCTTTCAAAATGCATTTTGTACAACATAATTCCAGTAACATTGCTAAAAAAGAAAAAGTCCAACTTTAAGGGTGTGAGTGGAACATATCCTCCTTTAGGGAAATGAACATTAATATCCTGGAGGCGATAGGATATTTCCAGTAAAGAAACTTGTGTAACTTTGTTTAAATTCATTTCTGCTTACCTAAGGAAGTTTTCATTTATTTTGAATATCATCTGCAAAAATATTGTGTAAGTAATACTATTATGTTTTAAAAGTATTCAAGATACATGTGACTGGCATCTTTTAATAGAGCTTTATCTATCAATCAATCTCCTTTTACTATTCTCTCAAGTTCATTAAAATGTTAGCCAGAAATCTCAGATCAAGTAATCATCCATGAGCAGATCACATACAGTAACAATATGCTTCACTTCTCTATTCCTGACACCCCATTTTAAGAGACATTTTTTTTAAATACTAGGCAATGGAGACATGAACTATCAATAATGCTAGTTTCCAGAAACATCACATACATAGTACAAGGGCGTAGATATCGATATGTTTTGATACATTTTGTTGTGCCTCAGCTTTTCAACAGAGAAAATGAATCTTGTTGAAAGATATTTTCTTTTTGCACATTTTAGTCACTTTCTTCTGAGAAGATATCCCAAAACTTAAGATTCATAGGCTATGAAGGCTATAAAAAGCCATAAAAGATTTGGTTTTTAATCTGCCTTAAGTTAATAGATGATAGATTCTTCAATATAAAACAATCTCTAATTCTAGCAGAACAGTTGTTTTATTACTTAGATAAAATGGTGACCAATGAAACTGTTCCCCACAGTAACAGTGTTGCAGAAACTGGTACTATGTGCCACCAGGGGGATCCCTGCAAACAGCTGTGCAGAAGCTGAATTTCCAGTGAGGGAAAAGTTACATATGAGTAACTACACATCACACACACCATTTACAACAGTGTGAATGCTCAGCACCAGCATGCTTTCAAATATTGCTACCTTGTGCAGCTTTCATTTCAAATGCTCTTTCTCTTGACTTTGATAACCATTACAAATAGCTACCAAAATGTAGACAGTCTTCATATTCTATTAGTATCAAAATGTTGCTTATCAAGGTAGCTAAATAAACTCTTATTATATTTAAACCAACATTTAAACCAATGTGTGTCAGTGCCAGATATACCCCCTGGTCATAGAGTGAGGATATTTGGATAGCTGCCTGGTTATAAAGCAAGCTTATGTATACCATTGATTCTCAAATGGACAAAAAAATGTGCAAAATTTGCTTAGAACCAAAGGTTTGTCAAGAGAAATGGTGACTGTGAGAAAAAGACTGCACAAATACCCTCTTAGCGGCCAGAAGTATTACATACCCAGAGGAAACGATAAGCTTTTTGTACAGATGCTAGATAAGCTTGCCAAGGAACCATATGCTGCGGCTGGAAGAATATATTCACAGTTTGGCATCTGGATCCTGGAATTACCATTCAACAGGGAAAATAAGAAACATATAAAGATGAGGAATAAGATAGTGTCCACATTGCACCAAAATCCGGCTTGTACAGAGGTGAATCTAAAATGTCATTTTAAAAGAAAGGAAATGTAATTGATTGCTACGCCTATTACTTACAAATTAGATACAAATAATATGTCCTGTGTAAACAAAACAGATGAATTAGAGGATTTGGTAGTACAGAAGACCAGTAGCACATGCTGTTAAAAAAAATCACTTGTTTAGGGGATTTTGAATCTGATAGACCAAATACTGCAAAATAGAGAAATTCAGTACAATAGAGAGTTTATTTTTTTTGTTGTGGGTTTTACTGTTTTCCTTTATGTCTGTACTCTGTTCTAGTTTTTATTTCAAAATAAACCTAATATTTTGAAAAAGTATTTTTTTCACTCGGTGTTTGTTTTTGTAACTAGGTTGTCTGCCATGAAATGTGGCTCACCACATCCTTGTACTAAAGACTGTTGCCGAAGCTGAAATGACATTCGATACCAAGAAATATAAGTGAAAGGGAGGAGATTTTGGCTAATCGATTGGGCAACAAAATGAGATATAAAGGCTCTATTTGAATATGAGATAAATAGAGTCAAGCAGCAAAAAGCAAAGCAAACCAAACCAAACAAAAAAGTTGCACCATAGATTTAATGTAGTCATATTGTGTTGATTAAATGTATCCATTAAATGAGTATGCTGAAGTTTATGCAGTTTTGTGAGAGAAAGCCACAGATATCCTGGAACTCCAGTGTTCACCTTTTGACTATTGTACTCCAGTGGCTAATTAATAGCACTTAAAAATTTCTGTCAAAGTTGTATTAGCTAGTCAGTCATAGGTCAATGTATCTGCTCAAAACAGCTGAGACATTTTTGTGGTGAGAAGCCTCAGGATAATGCATGAGAAGGGCCAGACCTTTCCCTGCCCTTTGCTATACTCCCCCTTTAGCAATAGAGCCCATGTTTTTTAATTACAACCGAGCTTGTCACTACAATAATGAGTTCTCCATCTGCATTTGGTTTCAAATTCAGATAGATAATGGAGGTTAGGGAAGGTTAAATTTCTCTCTGGCTGTGTTTACATATTGCCAAAACAACTCATCTTTTCAGTCAATTTAGGGGAAAAAAAATCAGCTAGATAATTTATTTGTTATTAGGTAGCAACCAATCCACAGAGTTGCCACCTCTGACCAGTTTAATATTGTGAAAAACACAATTAAATCAGGTGGAGCATTTTGGTTAACTCTCTCTCTCTCTTTTCATTAATACTCTCCATCTATCTTTTTAATATCAGGTTCTAAACGCAGCTAATTGTAAAGCACTCTATGATTTTCACTGTGGATTCACATACTTCAGATCTTAAGGACTTTGCGAGGCCACTAAGGCCCATGAGGGTGTCCCCATTTCTTAGATTTAGAATATGACCCAGACACAAGGTAAAAGTTCATAAAAAGTCATTCAACTAAAAGGAGATCATGGGCCATCAGATTTCTAGTCCAATACACACACACACACACACACACACCCCTACTTCATACATATATGCACTTAATTTTATTCACGATTTTCTACACAACACTTTCCAGAGTGCAAAATTTTGTCAGATTTTCTATTTTTCTATAGAGTATAAAATACACACTTT
>CAUYLG010069536.1:0-89620 GCA_963573385.1 Cacajao melanocephalus | reverse complement strand
TCTTGAAGAGTATTTTCAAGCTTGGATTCATTCTCTTCGTCACATTCAGGTACACCTATCAAAGGTAGATTAGGTCTTTTCACATAGTCCCATATTTCTTGAAGACTTTGTTCATTCCTTGTTGCCCTTTTTTCTCTAATCTTGCCTTCTCATTTTATTTCATTGAGTTGATCTTCAACCTCATATCCTTTCTCCTGCTTGGTCAATTCAGCTGTTGAAACTTGTGCATGCTTCATGAAGTTCTCATGTTGTGTTTTTCAGCTCCATCAATTCACTTATATTCCTAAGTTGTTTATTCTCGTTAGCATTTTGTCAAATCTTTTTTCAAGGTTCTTAGTTTCTTTGCATTGGGTTAGAACATGTTCTTTTAGCTCGGAGAAATTTCTTATTAACCACCTTCTGAAGCCTGATTCTGTCAATTCATCACACTCATTCTCCATCCAGCCTTGTTCCCTTGTTGGTGAGGAGTTGTGATCCCTTGTAGGAGGAGACGCATTCTGGTTTTGGGTGTTTTCATCCTTTTTGCGCTGGTTTCTTCCCATCTTTGAGGTTTTATCCACCTGTCGTCTTTGTAGTTGTTGACTTTCAGACTGGGTCTCTGAGTGGATGTCCAGTTTGTTGATGATGAAGTTATTTCTTTCTGTTTCTTAGTTTTCCTTCTAACATTCAGGCCCCTCTGCTGTGGGACTGCTGAGGTCCACTCCAGGCCCTGCTTGCCTGGGCATCACCTGCAGCTGCTGCAGAACAGTAAGGGTTGCTGCCAATTTCTTCTTCTGCTATCTTTGTCCCAGGATACCCGCCAGATGTCAGTCTGAGCTCTCCTTTATGAGGTGACTCTTTGGATACACGGGGGTCAGGGAGCTGCTTGAGGAGACAGTCTGTCCTTTATAGGAACTCATGTGCTAAGCTGTGAGCTCCGTTGTTCATTCAGAGCTGCTGGGCAGGTATGTTTAAGTCTGCTACTGCAGAACTCATAAACTCCCCTTTTTTCCCAGGTGCTCTGTCCTGGGGATTTAGGGCTTTATTTATGAGTTTCTGTTGTGCTGCTGCCTTTTTTCAGGGCTGCCCCACCCAGCCAGGAGGCAGCCTAGTCACTGTCTGCCTGCAGAGGCTTTACTGAGCTGCTGCTCTGTGCAGCTTCCATGTGAACTTCCCTGCAGTACTGTTTATACAGGTATAGTTAGAACTGTCTAGGCAATGGCGGCCCACCTCTATAATGGCAGACTCTCTCTGTACTGGCTGGCTGCCTCGGCAATGGCAGGCTGCCTTAGCAATGGCGGACTACCTCCGTAGTGGTGGGCTGCCTCGATAATGGCGGACGCTCCTCCTCCACAGAGCTGGACCGTCCTGGGTTCAGCTGTGCTTGCTGTCAATCTCTCAATCCAGAGCATTTCAGATTGCTGTTTTTTTGTTGGGGTGGGACCAGCCGAGCTTGATCACTCCCTGCCTCAGAGCACTTTTTTTTTTAGTTGAACAGGCGACTCTGTGTCCCAGGTGTTCCAGTCGCCTGTTGAAAAGGTGCCAGGATCTGTGTGATTTCCCGTGCAGCAACCCACTGCACCAGCTGAAACAGCCACGCTGAAATTCATGGTGCTTTTTTGCCCAGGAATCTCCTGGCCTGGCTCCCTGTTTCAGTCCCCTCCTTTTTTTTTTTTTTTTATCAGTTGAATGGGTGACTCTCTATCCCAGGAGCTTCAATTACCAGCTAAAACAGTGCCTGGACCCATGTATTTTGTGCGGAGAACCGCTGCACCGGCCAAAACAGCCACGTGGGCCAAAACAGCCACGCCGGCCAAAACAGCCGCACCGGCCAAGACAGCCACACAGGCCAAAACAGCCGCGCTGATGACCCGTGGGGCTCCTCCACCTGGGAATCTCCTGGTCTGTGGGCAATAAAAATCCATCTGGAAATGTGGCCTCTACTCATCCTCCGTGCTTTTGCTGGGAGCTGCAATCCTGAGCTGCTCTTAATCAGCCATCTTGGATCTCCCCCAACATAAAACAATTTTAAAAAGATTTTGTAGAATGAAAACTGCCAGAAATAAAAGTGAACCCTAGATGATTTCATTTACATAGAATTCTAGAATAGTAAAAATACTCTATAGTGATAGAAAGCTGATTATTTCCAGGGTCAAGGTGTTTTGAGGGTTGTCTACAAAGGAACATTGAAGGAACTTTGTTGGGTGGTGGAAACATTCTAATTCCTTTTTGTGGAATTAACAATGCTTACATTTATCGGAACTCATCAATTTCTGTACTTTATTTGGGTTCATTTTATGTCAACTAAATACTTTTTCAATAAAACTGATTTTAAAGGTAATCAACAGTATTATACTATAAAACATGTATTAATTCAATGTATTATTGGACTTTGAATTCTAATTCAAATAATAAATTCTAAAAAGATATTTTTACACTACAAGAAAAGTCAAATAACCCATGATTATTTTATGATATTACAGAACTTATAAATTGTGTTAGATATGTTGATTTGAGTTCTATTTAAAAACAAACTCCTTATTGATTATAAATATAGTTTGGAGAATCTTTGAAGGAAGTCATGCAACATTAGGTATATTTTAAAATAATCTAAGCATATGTACAAATGAAGAAACAGTGGTTGTAAGTATCAAATAGCATTACAGTGCAATTCTATATTTCATCTGTGTGTGTTTAGAAAACATACTTCAGAAATACATTTGTGCTATAAATCTGAAAGAATATACACAAAATTTGGGGGAATTGTGTTTATTCTGAATGTTGGGAATTCAGACTATTGTAATTATTTTTCATTTTGGTTTCTGTAAATTCTTCTTTCTACAAGACATATTATTTCTCATATGAATAATTACCAAAATTGGGGGAAAAAAACATAAGTTGGTTTTTGAAAAAAACATTTAAATTAACAAAATCCTAGCTAGGATTAATCCAGAAAAGAAAAAATTAAGAGACATGAATAAACAATATCAGTAATGCAAAAGAGCATCTTATGATGAGCCTATACACATTCAAGTTATAATGATATTTTGAATGACACCACTAATTTTACAAACTTAAATGAAAATAACAAATTCCAAACCAATTGCCACTTACCAAAACAGATGAGAATAGGAAAACCTGAACTGCCTACATCTGTTAGATTAAATGCTTAAATGTAAACATATTCACACAGAAAATTGCAGGCCTTGAAGTCTTTCCTAGTGAATTATTCTAAGCATTTAAGGACAAAATCACACCAATATTAAACAAGTACCTTCAAAGAGCAGAAAAACAGTGAATGTTTCCCAGCTTGCTTTGTGAGGCCAGCATAACCCTGATATTAAAACCTGACAAGGAACTTGCAAGAAGGAAAATAACAGTCAATCATACTCATGAATGCATATCCAAAACTCCTTAAAATAGTTTAAAAGTGATTCTACCATACAAAAATATAGAAAAAATAATAAATCATGTCTCAATCAAGTTAATTCCAGGAATGCAAGAATTGCTTAATTTTTAAGTCAGTCAATGTAATTTATCACAATGAAGAACATATGGTTTTCTCAATATATACAGAAACAGCATTTGATAAAATTTAATATTCACACATGATGAAAATTCTTAGCCCAGCAGGCAGTTTCTAAATCCGTAAAGAGTATGTATAAAAATCATACAGCAAGCATCACATAGAATAAGAAATGCTGAGAACTGCTTTGAGTTTGAGAATGTAACAAGTATGTTTTGTATAGACCCTTTCATTAAACATGTAATGAACTTTTAGTTAGTGCAATAAGGCAAGAAAAATATTTATCAGGTAGTAGGATTGGAAAGGAAGAAATAAAACTGTCTTTATTTATAGGTGTATGATTGTGTATGTAGGAAATTTGAAAGATCTGTAGAGTTAGTTTAGCAAGCCTGTTAGATAAAAGTCTGTAAATAAAAATGAATTAAACATCTATACAAAAGCAACAGAAAGCGAAATTTCTGAGTGACATTTACCTTAGCATTAAACTGTATTATGCAACTGTAAAAAATCTAATACAATATATTTAATGCCTTTACATGAAATATTATTGACAGAAATTTTAAAAGGCTTATAGTAGAAAATACAATATTGAAAAGATGTCAGTACTCCTAAATTAATATATAGATTCAATCAAATTCAAAGCAATGTTTGTGTGTGTGTGTACACAAATTACAAGATACTTACAAACTTTATGCGGAAATGTAACAAAATGGGAATTACAAGATACTCCTGAAGAAAGACAAAGTTGGAAGGTTTTGCTTTAAAAAAAAAACTGGATATTAAGTCTTATAATGTTATTAAAAAAAAGAGAATGTCATATTGGCAGTTCCTCAAACAGATCATTGGAACAGAAAAGAGAATCTAGAAACAGATTTAACATGTATGGAGACTGGCTTTTTTACTATGTTTGTCATGCAGAGCAGTGGGGAGAAAAATGGTTGTTTTAAATACATGGTGCTGTATAAATTGGATATCCCCACTGGAAAATAATTTAAAAGGAAAAAATCTAAAAATCAAAAGAGTTCAGCTCACGGACATTGAGAGTAGACAGATGGTTACCAGAGGCTGGAAGTCTAGTGGCAGGAGTCAGGGGAGGTGGGAATGGTTAACAAGTTAAAAAAAAAAAAAAAAAAGAATGACTAAGACTTATTATTTGATAGCACAACAGGGTGACTATAGTCAATAATAACTGTACATTTTAAAATGACTTAAAAAGTATAATTGCATTGTTTATAACTCTAAGGATAAACACTTGAGGGAATGGATTACCCCCATTCCCCGTGATATGCTGATTTCACACTGCATGCCTGTATCAAAACATTTCATGCACTCCAGAAAAAATAAAAAAGAAAGAAATTTTTAAAGAAGGATTGATTACTACATCAATCCATATGCAGAAGTGAGTTCCAGGAAAATTGTAGAAATAAATGTGAAAGGCAAAGAGTAATGTTATAGGAAGATAACTTAGCTGAATATTTTCATGATTTTAACGAGTTCAACAATTTTCTTAACCATTTAATGAAACTGATGTCAGAATACATTAATAACGTCTGCCCATCTAAAGATGTTGCAACAGAAAGAAACCACAGAATGGTAGAACCTATTTTTCAGTATATTAGTATCCACAATACGTAGCGAACCACAAAGCAGTAAGAAAGAAAAGAGAAAAAATACTTAAATGCCTAAAAAATCTATGCAATAGTTGCTAATCTTATTTGACACTGGACAATGCCAATTAGAACCAAAGCATGAGAGTTATGCACACCAACTAGAAATGCTAAAACTGAGGGAAAGAATAAAAATCTAAAATACAAGAAAATTGGTAATACCAAGAGCTTTCAAGAATGTAGAACAAATGGAATTTTAATACACTGCTGTTGAGAATATAAATTGGTATAATTTCCATTAAAATCATTTTGTATTTTCTACTAGAGTTAAATATATACATTTTTTATGAGTTGGCAATTCCACTCTGAAGAATGATGTACCCAATTCAAAATCAGGCATTTTTCCAGTTAGCAAAAGACGTGTGTAGATAAGTATTTTCGAAGCATTGTTAATAATTGCCCCAAAGTATAATTCACATGTCCAATTATAAAATGAATTTTTAAATACTGGTCTATTTTTAAATTATATTTTTTAACATGGATGCTTTTCATAAGCATGATGCTAACCCAAGGAGCCAGATAGTTAAAATTTCATATAGTATGATTCCTTCTGTATGTCATTCAAAATAGGCAAAACTAATCCATGGCAAAAGAATTCATAATCATGATTATTTGGTGGGAAGAGGGAGGTGGTAGTGAACAGTAACAGGATGAAAGTTACAATAAAATGCTTGGCCTAAGTAATATTTACATAGTGTTTTCACTTTTTGATAATCCAATGAATTGTATATACATTTAGGCTTTTTATATTTTTCTGGATGTGTATTGTCTTTTATTATAAAAAGTTACATGAAAATAAGCATGCTAACTATGAAAACGAAATAGGTCCTTGGCACTTTAAAAAATAGTTCAGTGAAGACAATCAAGATTTAAATTTTGCATGTATTTATCCAAAAGCAGAAAGAGAAGACTTTTGAAGAATACCTCATTAAAATTCTATTTTTCACTTTTGTGCTTTTTTATAGATCATTAGGAACACTATGAGAAATACCTTTCAATTCAGATTTTAGATATCATATAATTTATCATGCATTATACCATAAAGAGCTCGATTAGCATCTCTCATTTTACCATTAATATTACTAAGAATAATGGCATTCTTATATGACCATTACCATCAAAATCCCTATTGTTCAGTGCTGAAAGAAAACTACTGAATTCCCCATTAGAGACATTATAACATTTAAAGTAAATTATTCCTCACTTACCTGTATATTCTATTAATGTTTTTATATAGTCATTCTAATATATTGATTAGCATTCAGACTGCTTCAAAATGTCATTTATTAAATAAATTGCTAATTGTTTTCCCAAATGGAAACTTAAATATGTGCCTTAGAAAGAGACTCAAAATCAACCAACGTTTCTAAGCAAATTAAAATAAATATCTAGTTTATTATACTTAATTTGAAAAACTAGAATGTTTTAAACGTTTGCATAGAGTTCGATCAGCCCTTACTGTTTCTTAGAGTTCAGAGCTGATGACCCTCATTACGGCCTCTGAAGCCATATATTATTTAATGTATATTACTAAGGCTATTATATGTGTATGGATGTACATTAATGTATACTTCATATTATAATGTATATTGTGATGTACATTAGATACTATATACCTTATTTAGCTGAAGACCACTGTATGTTTATGTAGATCTTAACCTACACTTTCATGGAAGCTAGACACTGAAATACACCTAATAACCTCTGAGATACACCTAATTATGATATTAAGATTTAGTAAATACAAAAATTAATGATCGCTATAATATTATTTTTTAAGTTGCTGCCAACTTTAAATTTTACCAAACGTTTTTAGGATACATAGACAAATATACGATGCTGTGTTATTTTGGATTCTTTGACCTTCAGAGTCTGTACAATTTAGTCACACAATTAAAGTTTCATTATAAAGTCAAAAGAGGGAGTACTTTAGTAATAATATCATCAGGGCTTAACCTACTCTTCACAAAGACAAACTCATCTGTCATTTGGGAGCAGAGGGTGAATAAACGCATGCAGCAGATACTGTTTTAGACTGGTGCAAATTGTTTATTTCAATCAATAATAACACTTGCCCACTTGCATTACCCTTTGAAACACTGCCAGATGTAAGAAAACTACAAAACAAACCAGTAAATGGCTCACATACCCATGGGTATCTTGATATAGATAAATGGAACAAGAAGAAAGAAAACTTGAAGGCTTTAATACATGTTCTCCATGTTTAATGCTAGGATGTCTGCAATTTTGGAAGTATTTCTTCTACTCAACACAGATGACAAAAACTCATTTATTTCACATTCAAAAAATCTTGATCTTTGTAGACAACTTTTTTCAAGTACCAACAATCATTATTCCAGCAACAAGTGAAATATTAATACAGCCTCCAAGCCCTTTTCATAAAGAGAAATCAAGTATGCCCATCTAAACCTTTCTACTGGAGACCTCAGTATGACCTGGAAAAAAAACCAACCAAGCAAACAAGACAATCCTGGCTTTTAAAAGATGGGGATCCATCACTTAACAGCTGGAAAATCTTGAATCAGATTCCTAAACCTCAGTTTCTTTATCTATAAATTGGAGATAAGAATACTTACTTCCAAAGTTTGATATCCAAATTAAGTAAGATGAAGAGATTAACATCTGCCTACTTCATAACAAGCCTCAATAACATGCAGTTGTGATTGTTGTGTTGTGTAGTGATTAAGTCTTCACAGATGGCACACTGTTACAGTTTATGAGTCTGACTCTGAATCTCATTACTTGAGTTTAACATCCAAGTCATCCAGCTAGACAGTAAAAAAAGAGATAGTAATGCCTCTATACGTACTTTGATCAAAGTGACAACTCCATTTGGGAAATAAAGCCAAATAATTATTTGAATGTAGTAGACAGTATTTTTAACCTCAACACAAAAGATATCAAGAAAATACTTCCTAGGAAAGTTACTTCAACAAAATTACTTTTAATTTCTTTAATGCAGAGTTTTATTTTCTTTTTAACTAGTTAGCCTTTGCATATAACTTTTTGGAAATTATACTTCAGCCATCATAATTTTAGCACCATGTAGCAACCATAAATTCCTAAATATCTGTATGGTTTCTGTTTCAATGCAACTTAGATTGCTTAACATTTTAAAATTATTTTAAAGGTAACATACGTAACTTTTATAGATATTTGTATGCATCCTCTTAAATCAGTTTCTAAAACATATTGCATGTGATTTTAATGATGCTGTATAAGTACTTTAAATTCTGCTTATTTTAATTTTAAGAAACTACATTATTCATAACATATAGAATAACTTTAAGTGCTTCTGTAAGGAACCAGATAAAATGCTTGACTGCTCCCTATAGATTAAAAAAAATTAAAATAAATGTATCTGAGGGTGAATTCTTCAGCATTCCAATGATATAATATTGGGGCTTCTTATTTTACGCTTAAATGATATTTATCTTAATGCCATATGCAGTGTAAAGGCTCCTGTGCCATACATTCGAATTTTCTTTTGAATTCTTCCAGAACAGTCACAAAATCTTAGGCCACAAATTTATAGTAATGAAACCAAGAATAACAGACATAATGACATTATGGCTTTGTTCCTGCAGGTTTGAAATCATGGCTCTGTAAGAATAGGAATAGGCATCTTCTCTGAATATACGCACCTTTAGCAATTCCTCAGGGACTCGAAGCAGATAGTAGATGAGGTAACACTACACAGAGAACATGTTCGGAAAACGGACTGTGAAATCAGCAGTCCTTACAACGAAATTCTCTTTTGTATTATATGGAGGTCTTTGGAACTTCGTAGTATTTAAAAAAAATAGTAATAATAAAATGCCATTTTCCAGTTCACTATTGAAAATTTGAAAAACAACTGGGTACTTGATGGTGCAAATAAATTATTGTTCATTTCTTTAGGTTCTATTGTAAGAAAAGCTCTTACCTTTCAGGAACTTGCACACAAATATTTAAGGATAAAAAGCTAGGAAGTTTTGCAATTTGATTCACAATGACATAGAGCATGGGCAACATATGAAAGAGTTCCATGGTGGGGCCATAGAGTTGATGGTTGGGGCCCAGGAATGGGTACAACAGGGTTTGTTTTGCTACTCTATTTACTTGTATGTATCTAGTAAAATGTGGGTGCAGGTTGTTAATTAACTGTTAATTAAGAGATAAATTAAAATTAGTTCTATGTAAGAAGCTTAGTAATGTACAAGCTAACATATGCCTTTATAATATTTCTTTACTTATCACAGGTACAGACACCTCAGAGGTACTGTGGATTCAGTTCCAGACTAACACAATAAAGTGAATATTGTCATAACTTTCATCACATGAAGCTTAAAAGTTTGAAATATTGCAAGAATTACCAAAATGTGACAGAGACACAAAGTGAACACATGCTGTTTTAAAATAGCACCAATAGTAGCTAGGACTACAGGCATGAGCCACCACACCTGGCTAATTTTTTTTTTTTTAATTGTACTTTAGGTTCTGGAGTATATGTGCAGATCATGCAGGATTGTTGCATAAGTACACACATGACAAGGTGGTTTGCTGCCTCCATCACCCCATCACCTATACCTGGCATTTCTCCCCACGTTATCCCTCCTCACCCTCCCCACCCACCACTGTCCATCCCCTGGGCCCCTACAACAGACCCCAGTGTGTGATACTCCCCTGTGTCCACGTGTTTTCATTGTTCAACACCCGCCTATGCGTGAGAACATGTGGTGTTTGATTTTCTGTTCTTCTGTCAGTTTGCTGAATATAATGGTTTCCAGATTCATCCCTACAAAGGACATGAACTCATCAATTTTTATGGCTGCATAGTATTCCATGGTGTATATATGCCACATTTTCTTTATCCAGTCTATCATTGATGGGCATTTCGGCTAGTTCCAGGTCTTTGCTATTGTAAACAGTGTCATAATGAACATACGCGTGCATGTGTCTTCATAATAGAGCGATTTATAATTCTTTGGGCATATACCCAGTAATGGGATTTCTGGGTCTAATGGAATTTCTATTTCTAGATCCTTGAGGAATCGCCACACTGTCTTCCACAATGGTTGAACTAGTTTACACTCCCAGCAACAGTGTAAAAGTGCTCCTATTTCTCCACATCTTCTTCAGCATCTGTTGTCTCCAGATTTTTTAATGATCGCCATTCTAACTGGCGTGAGATGGTATCTCAATGTAGTTTTGATTTGCATTTCTCTAATTAGCCTAACCATTTTTCAAGGTTCTTAGTTTCTTTGCATTGGGTTAGAACATAATCTTTTAGCTCAGAGAAGTTTGTTATTACCCACCTTCTGAAGCCTGCTTCTGTCAGTTTGTCAAATTCATTATCTGTCCTGTTTTGTTCCCTTGCTGGTGAGGAGTTGTAACCTCTTGGGAGAGGAGAGGCATTCTGGACTTTGATGATTTCATCCTTTTTGCACTGGTTTCATCCCATCTTCATGGATTTATCTATCTTTAATCTTTGAAGTTGGTGATTTCAGATGGGACCTCTGAGTGGACGTCCTTTCTGTTAAAGTTGGGGTTATTTGACCTCTATGAGGCTTTTTTTAACATACAGAGATCAGTGTACCACTGTGGAGGCGCTGCTCTTTTGCCTCCGTCTCAGCCCAGCTGCTTATTCTTCCCTCGGTTTCTGCTTTCACAGGTGAGATTAGTCCCGCCTTCCTATTGGTGGCGTCTTTCCTTCTGCCGAGCTGGCTCATCCTGGATGGAGCTCAGTCTGATGTGTTAACTGCGAAACTGTCCCGTGAGAGGGCTTCCACTTGCTGGATCTTGTGGGGATGGGACCTTTCTCCCCAACTCCTTGCTTTCAACTCTCCCTCCTTCTGTGGGACAGGCAGTTCCATCCCAGGACTTCTTGGTGTTAGTCAAAGTCTCCACCCAGGTCTGCGAGACAAGTCATGGCACCAGGCCTGCCGGGATGTCGCCCTGGTCTGCTTGACTACTTGGGGTGGTTCTCAGCCAGGCGGCATTTTCCTGGACTGTGGGCTGTAGAAGTCATGGGGTGAAGCGCAGTATCTGAATTGGAGTACCAGGGCATGAAGCCCCTAATCCTCTGTGCCAGATGCACTTCCCGGGTGGGGCAGAGCCCCGCCTTGCCTCGGCTCACCCTCTTTGGGCTACTCTCACCGCCTTTTCTGGGTTAATCCTGCTGTTCAACCAGTCCCTTAGAAATGAACCCGGTACCTCGTTCAGAAACACAGAGATCAGTCTCATTCTGTGTCTGACTCGCTGGGAGCTGCACTCCCGAGAAGCGCCCTTTAGGCCATCTTGGCGGAAGTCCTTTTTTATGTACTTTTTGTGGAGACAAGAGTATGGCCATGTTGCTGAGCTCAAGCAATTCGCCTGCTCTCGCTCCCCAAAGTGCTGGATTATAGGCGTGAGCCAATGTACCTGGCCCAGCTTAATGGCTCTTAATGCAGCACAAAAACGTATTTCATTTAGTAATTGAGAATGATTATGTTTCATAAAATTACCAGTTTATATAAGTCATATCCTTTAGCTATGTAAAAAAAATTGGAGACAATTTACATGCGATGCATATCTTTAAAAAAAAAGTTGACCCCTGCACCTCATGGTTTTGAACCCTGAGGGTCCATTTATATGAAGGTTTTCTTCTGTCTCTGCCACCTGTGAACAGCAAGACCAACCCCTCCTCTCCGTCCTCCTTCTCAGCCTACTCAACATGAAGACAATGAGATGGAGATTCTATGATGATTCACTTCCAGTTAATGAAGAGTAAATGTTTTTTCTCTTCCTTATGATTTTCTTAGAATTTTCTTTTCTCCAGCTTACTTTGTTGTAAGAATACAGTATATAACTCATATAATACACAAAATACTTGTTAATAGATTGTTTATGTTATCAGTAAGGCTTTTAGTCAACAGCAAGCTATTAGAAGTTACTTTTTGGGGCGCCAAATGTTATACATGAATTTTTCATTGCATGGGCTTCCCTTTCTCCTTTGTGTTATTCAAGGGTCAACTAAAATTTATTTAGAAATTGATGATTTGGAAAGTTCCAATTCCCTGTTTTATTTTGCGTAGCAATTATAGTGATCAAATCTAAACAGCTACAGGGAAAGAACAATTACAAAACTTCCATGGTTTTAAGATAGTCTCTAGAATAATGTAACCTAATGTTATGTTTGATAGCAAGGGTTAAGTGTTTACAAAGTCATACTGAAAACAATTCTATCAATGAGAATCTCATTAACAACTACAATACAGCAATCTTAATTCTGCATCATTTTCTATTCAGAGTTAAAGAAATTAAATGATTTCCTGATTTGAAATACATGCATTTATCATAAATACATGCATTTTTCATAGGTTCTTTTTTGAATGTATTCAATTTAAATTTACAGCAAATAATTGTACATATTTATGGGGTACAATGTGATGTTTTGATTTTTGCATGCACTGTAGAAAGAGTTAATCAAGCTAATGAATATATCTATCATCTCATTAGTTACCATGTTTATGTTATAAAAACATTAAAAATGTTATTGTAGCAATTGTGAAATATATATTACATTATTAACTGTGGTCATTATTCATTAGCACAAAGCCATTATCATAAATTCTGGAGATCTCAAAATGAAAGCACTTATATAAAGTAATTCACAATTTTTATATTAAATCTTTAGCTTCTATGTCTATTAATTTCATAAGCAATTTCACATATTATTCATTGCATGCTCACAAAGATGTTGACAGAATCTTATATAAAGACTCTATGTATTAAGAAACTTAAGAGCAATTTATCAAGTTTTCAAAACACTCAATATGCTGAGAGCTTGTAATTCAGAACTTTTGTTAGCCCTACTTTATGCTGTTTAACTTAAGAAGTAGAATAATGTTGTATTAAGAAAGTTCAGTGGAGAAAGAAGTCCCAGTATTGGCTCTTGTAAGTGTGTGTGTGTGTGTGTGTGTGTGTGTGTGCGTAATAGCATTACTTTATTGTTCTCTTTGAGTTTAAGAAGTCACCAAACTAGAGTAGATTGGGAGTAGGGTTTCTTATTTATCTTCAAGGAAATATATATTCTGAAGCTACTCTTGGTGATCCTGATTTTTTTTTGTTATCATTATATCTTTTATTTTTTAATTTTTTTGACTTTAGTTTTTTTTTCTTTGTGCATGTACATTTGCCTTGTTAATTTCGTGTCAAATTATTACACAAAATTTACTTTGCTGAAATTTTTTTAAACTTTTATTTTAGGTTGAAGGGTATATGTGCAGGTTTGTTATACAGTTTAACTCATGTTGTACAGATTATTTTGTCACCCAGGTACTAAGCCTGGTACTCAATAGTTAATTTTTCTGCTCTTCTCTGTCCTCCCACCCTCAAGTAAGCCCCAGTGTCTGTTGCTCCCTTCCTTGTGTTTATTAGTTCTCATCCTTTATCTCCCACTTATAAGTTAGAATGTGCAGCATTTTCTTTTCTGCTTCTGCATTAGTTTGCTAAAGATAATGACCTCCAGCTCCATCCATGTTCCCAAAAAACGCATGATCTGATTCTTTTCTTATGGCTGCCTAGTATTCTGTGATGTATATGTACCACACTTTCTTTCTAAGTCTGTTACTGATGGGCATTTAAGTTGATTCCATGTCTTTGCTATTACAGTGCTACAGTAATCTTAATCTAAAGGAATCTTTAAATCTTAATCTAAAGGAACAAAGCTGGAGACCTCTTGTTACCAAACTTCACTGTAGTATTACAGTGCTACAGTAACCAAAACAGCATAGTACTGGTACAAAACAGACACACAAACCAGTGGAACAGAATAGAGTATCCGGAAATAAGGCTGCATACCTACAACCACCTGATCTTTGACAAAGCTTATAAAAACAAGCAATGAGAAAAGTACTCCCCATTCAATAAATGGTGCCAAGATAACTGGCTAGCCATACATAGAAAACTGAAACTGGACCCCTTCCTTGCACCATATACAAAAGTTAACTCAACATGCGCTAAATAAAGATTTAAAAGTAAAATCCAAAACTATAAAAGCCCTCATAGGCAACCTAGGCAATACCATCCTGGACATAGGAATAGGCAATGATTTTATGACAAAGAAGTTGAAAGCAATCATGATAAAATCAGATATTGAAAATGGGATCTAGTTAAACTTAAGAGCTTAACACAGCAAAAGAAATTAACAGACAACTTACAGAATGGAAGAAAGTATGTGCAAACTATGCATCTGACATAAATCTAATATCCAGCATCTATAAAGAACTTAAGCAAATTTACAAGAATTTTATTTTTAATTGGAAATAATAATTGTATATATTTATGGAATGCAATGTATTATGTATTTTAAATTTTCTAAATGAGTGGATTTTAAATATTCTCACCACACACACAAAAATACATGAGGTAATGGATATGCTAATTAGCCTCATTTAATCATTCCACAGTGTATATAAGTATCAAAACATCACATTGTACCCCAGTATTGGCTCTTGCAAAGGTCAGATCTAAAGGCAAGTTCTTAAACACATAGCCTTGATTAGTTCCTTCATCTGTAACATAATAGTAATACTCAGATTGTCCAGATCACAAGGCTGCTTGAAAATGTTTACTCTCTATGGATCTGTACAAATATAAGGCATTGCTAAGCACATGGTGCACACTAAGATATGTTAACATGTCTAAACCCATTTGATTAAAATAATTTGGATTAATAATTAATCTTTTATATTTTTATAGATGCTGAATTACTTTCCAGTCCAGAGCACTAAAATATCATTACCCTGGCAACATGTACTTGATGGAATATTATGAAAGAATTAAAATGGTGACTTTTGTAGACTACTGAAAAATTAGCATGCTCTCTTCATTAGTTAAGTGTGATACATGACTAATGTGATCAGCATACTTATAAATTATTCAAAGTTAAGCATAATAAAAAAAGATGATGCATCAAAGATTTAATACAGTAGTGCTTTTGTTAAGTGATGAGATTATAGATTTCTTTTTAACTTCTATTATCAGTTTTTAATGATATGATTATAATACATATACAAAAAAACTGTAAACAGAAAAGGAAATGCAAAAGATACTCTTTTTTAATCTACTGTTAGTCTCTTTCCTTTGCCAAAATTCCCTTGACCTGATATCATCAACTGTGCTGGTATTCTTGATCTCTCACTGTGGGTTCCAAAAATCTCATAAGAATATTCCCAACTGAATTCTGATTATTGACAATATTCTTATAACTCAGTTCCCTAAGTGCTTTCTAAATTTTCCTTTTGAGAAATTATACTTTTAATCAAATACCAGAATAAAAACAAATAACTTTTTGGTAGCTTATTGCTTTGCAGAGCTCATGTGAATTACTTTTCACACATCATCTCATTTCATGACTTTTCTATCAGAGGTACTTCATTTTTCCTCATTTTACTGATGAGAGAACCAAAACTCAGAAAGATGAAGTAAGTTATCCAAGACTACACAGTCAGCAAAGCATATTAGTCTATTTTCATGCTGCTAATAAAGATATACCAGAGACTGGGTAATTTATAAAGGAAAACGGTTTAATGGACTCACAGTTCCACATGGTTGGGGAGGTCTCACAACCATGGTGGAGGGCAAAGGAGACACAAAGTCACATCTTACATGGTGGCAGGCAAGAGAGCTTGTGCAGGGTAACTCCCATTTATAAAACCATCAGATCTAGTAAGACTTATTCACTACCACAAGAACAGTATGGGGGAAACCACCCAATGAGTCAATTATCTCCACCTGGCCCTGCTCTTAACATAGGGGTATTATTACAATTCAAGATGAGATTTGGGTGGGGACACAGCCAAACTATATCACAAGGTGAGATAAACACATATTATATATGTACAAATATATGTGTATATGTATATATACAAGTATATATTCACCCAATATTATTTAAAAAGGTAATAATATATCACTTCGTGCTTAAAAAGCTGGCAAAATCAGAAAGTTGGATAGTATAATGTGTCAGCATGAATGTGGGGATATAGGAACTCATGTATTGCTGGTGGGAGTGCACACTGGTATAACTTTTTTGATGGCACCCCTTGTATTATGTAGTACAATTTTTAGTACATGTATACCCTATTACCTACTGAATTTGTCTCTAGTTACATATCTTCAAGTAGTTCTGACACAGATGTATAAAGGATATGCAAATGTACACTCTTTGAAGCATGGTGACTGAGAACTGAAAGCAACCTGAGTGTCCATGGCTGGGAAAGTGCACAGGGAAGGTGAGGTAGGTGCACAGAATCCACTATCATGCAACACTTAACAAGCCTTTGGATGAATCCGCTGTATGTATTGCGATGGTTAATACTGAGTGTTGACCTGATTGGACTGAAGGATACAAAGTATTGTCTCTGGGTGTGTCTGAGAGAGTGTTGCCAAAGGAGATTAACATTTGAGTCAGTGAATTGGGAAAGGCAGAACCATCCTCAATCTGGGTGGGCACCATCTAATCAGTTGCCAGCACAGCTAGAATAAAAGGAGGCAGAAAAGCATGGAAAGACTAGACCGGTTTAGTCTTCTGGCCTATATCTGTCTCCCATGCTGGATGCTTCCTGCCCTCAAACATTGGACTCCAGGCTCTTCAGCTTTGGGACTCGGACTGGCTTACTTGCTCCTCAGCTTGCAGACAGCCTATTGTAGGACCTCACCTTGTGATTGTGTGAGTCTATACTCCTTAATAAACTCCCCTTATATGTACATCTATCCTATTAGTTCTGTCCCTCTAGAGAACCCTGACTAATATATGTATGCTAAATAAGGTGAGAGGACCTCTGCAATACATGAACTCTAAGGTTTCCTTTAGCAAGAAAATCTCTTTCCTTTCCCCCCGCCCCTCTCTCTCTCTCTACACACACACACACACACGTGCATAATGCTTATAATGCTGCCATTACAACCATGAAATTTTATTCATGAAATAACAGATTTATGAATTGACTGTAACACTAGTACTTTATGGTCCAGGCCTTATTATTTCTAACACACAGAGGTTCTCTCATTTTGTTTAGCATGCATCAGAATCATCCAGAGGCTCGTTAAGTGTTAATTGTTAAATATTTACTGCTACCATTAGGTATGTAACAGTTGCTATATATCCTGTTCCTAGAAATGCATAATAATGAAAAGAAACCCACCCACTCCGTATCTGATGTGTGCTCTATCTATACTCCAAAGCTTCCTTCCCCTCTGTTGCATGTCTTCAACCCTCTAACCCCTTGAAAAGGGGTAAACAGTCACTGTTTCTGCCTGTCCCATTCTCATTGAAATTTAACCCTTTATGATGTAATCCCCTTCCTCATGATTCTCCTGACATTGGTAGCTCAGGAATCACTAGCATTCTTCTGACTGTCGTATCCAATAACTTTTCTCAGTTCTCATTGTTCATTCTTTTATCTTCTACCAACCATCCCTCAACCCACCACCATCCATGGATTCTTTGCTTGGAAACTCTTCCCCACCCTTCAGACCTATGAAATAAAGCCTTCCCTAAGGCCATGAAAGGTTTGTTGTTCCTTCTCTTGTAGGCCCCCAGGTCTTTGTTCACATGTTTACTCAAATAGAAGCTGGAATGCTTCCCTGATACCACCTACCCATGAGACTTCTTGATGAATTCCACTCCACTGCTTAAGTCCCAAATGATCAAAATCCATAAGTGTTTCTGGTTCCCCTCAACCATTTATGTCTCTGCTTCTTTTAAAGCTTCTTGTTGTTTCTTGTGTATTTACTTATTTACCTAATTATTCTTGTGACAAACAGCTTTGGTTCTTTTCTGTGTGGCTGTCGGTAAGCTACTAGACTTCTGAGAGATATGGATGTTTTACATGTACATGGGGAAGAAGGATGTCTCCTATCCTTGTAGGGAAGTGTTAAACACTCAGCAATGTGTGTGCAGGCCTGGTAGCACTGACTGATACACAGTAGGCATGAGGTGAAGGATGGTGACAAAGATGCGAGAAGCTCCTGACCACTGTCAGCTGTGAGCCAGGATGGTGTTTTACTGTTGAACACAAGCAATTTCACGGGACACCAGCATCACACAAGGTCATTCTTACACTATAATGGAGCAAGACAAAAACAAAACCACTCTGTAATCATGTCTGAGTGAAGATCAAAACTAAAATAATGTCTGAACCAGCAAAGGAACTGAACATCCACCTCTTTGGTTAGCATGAGTAACAGCTCCTTCTTCACCAATTACAGTTTTAGCTTTGCCTTATTCTTACTACCTCCTTGATAAAAATTAGGATACTCACATAGGGTGCATCCTGTCCCTTGCACCAGGTAGTATGGCCAAACTAGTGTGTGTATAAGTGTGTTTCTGGTGGTGTCTGGCTGGTGAGCAGCAGCAGTAACTGTTATTGCAATCAATATGCTTGCTGTTATTTGTTGAATTAAATGGCAAACTACTATGCATGATTCAAGTGAAGTCATCCCCTTTGCTTTTTTGGCTATATAAATGCTTAAGGTTTAACAAAGCACAATTTATAAATGAGTAAATGAATTCCACATCCCAAAATCATTTATAAATGTCTGTTTTTTAGTTGATGTTGAGATCTTTCCTTATTTATGGTCAACATTATTTTATTTTTCATCATTGTTCAGGTTAATTAAAACCATCCAGGCCGGGCACAATGGCTCATACCTGCAATCCTGGCATTTTGGGAGGCTGAGGCGGGCAGATCATCTGAGGTCAGGAGTTTGACAACAGCCTGCCCAACATGGTGAAATCCCATCTCTACTAAAAATACAAAAATTAGCCGGGCATGGTGGCATACACCTGTAGTCCCAGCTACTAGGGAGGCTGAGGAGGGAGGATCACTTGAACCCAGGAAATGGAGGTTACAGTGAGCTGAGATCATGCCACCGCACTGCAGCCTGGGTGACAGACCGAGAACTTGTCTTGCAAACAGTCAAAAACTCTGGAGATCTATCCAAGGGCCACAGTGATTCTGGTGACTGTTACCGATTTGTGTGACCAAAACAGAATTGTCAAATGGTGTTTTCTTCATTGATTTTTACTGAAGATACTTATAAAATATGATTTTTTCCAATAAAATAATTTATTACAGCCTGTTTTAAGACTCTTTGGCCTAATAAGTAGCAAAGTTAAAAAATTAAGAATACGAAATCCGCTGATGCCCCCTAAGCATCTGATTTAAGCAACTTTGAAAGGTCATAATCTCTCTGAAGTCTGACCACAGTGCCTTCCAATTGGCTTTCATTTCTTCTCATGATGGTCATTCCTCTGGGAGAGTCACGTTTTGCCATCAGAAGTAAACCATTTCAAACGTACAACTTTCTTTGAAAAAGAGGAATGTTTAAGGGTTCTGGTCCCACTGAATTGCCTAGTTGTTCTATTAATTCTCTATCAGCAGAAAGGTATTCACCCTGTTATCACTTGGGGAAAAGAGGATTAACCGCAGCCCTATGTAAACAGGGCCTATGACCTGTTAGTTTAGACTGGGGGAGAAGACATAAAAGGATGATTTCAACTTGAGCACTTTTCACCAAAGGAAGATGAGAAAGATGCATCACTCATCACAGAAATTGCTCCTATTAAGTTTTATACATTCATTTATTGACATTGCCTAGGTTTTCTTTGGTAATGATTAATATTTTAATTGAATTAAATAAACATTTAAGTAGGTATCAAAATATTTAAGTTGAATTTCGATAAAACTACTTTCTTTCAAATTGTAATTTATGTTTAAATAAGTGATTTCATTATAAACCTCATTTAAATACATTATAGAATTTTGGGGAAAGGGAGAAGTGGAAAAAGCCTACTCATAATCCCGTCACTCTAGAAATTAGTGAAAATTAGGAAATTATTTCCTCTGCCATTTATTTAAAGTTATAATCCTATCTATCAAATCACTGTATAATTACAATTCAATACCAGTAAATGCAAGACCTTCCATTTTTTCAGTTAATTAGCATTTAGAGGACATATTTGCTTTTTTTAGACTTTTCACACCATGAAGTGTGTCTGTGTCAGTGCACTTCCAAATCCAACCTTTCCAGTATCAATGAAAATAAAAGCCTGAGCATCTGTGATTTACAGAATAAACCCCATTTAAACAGACACCATTTAAATAACTTGCTCAAGGTCAACCTGCAAAATAAACAAACATTCCTGACCAACTCTATTCTACCACCCAGATCAGAGCCTCTCTTGATGAATGTCAAATGATAAGCTGAATTTCTAAAGATACACATTTCCTCATGAATTTTCTGATGTTGTAGAAGCCAGAGCTTGCCATAATAAATAGGCATAACGTTTCTCCCTGCTCCATTTGATTTTCTTTGGCATACCTGCTCATCCTCATGAAGACACCAAAGGAAAAACCAGCAGGGAAAATATTAGACACACAAAAGTACTCACAGTCTAAACAGAGTTTGTTTCTATTGGAAAAAATGAAATAAAGCAATTGCGTTGACTGTATTTTTCTCTGAATTCATCGAAGCTCCTAATGTTTAAGTTATTTTACAGCTCCTTGGTAGATCCAACGGTTTTCTGAAGAAGCACCAAGAGCCTCTAGATTTTAGCAGATGTTCATATAGCACCGTATGCTGAAATTTCTTCTTAGGAAAGTGGGGAACACAACCCAGATTGCCCTCTGCTCCACAACGGGAGTCTTTCACTGCTGTATGAATTCACCTTTTTTTTTTTTTCTACCAGGTATGCCTTCATCCTCCTCTTCTCACCTACCCCCCATGAAGTCCTTGCTAAACTTGCTCCATCTCCACAGGCAGTTAGGGCACTTTCTGTGCTGGGTCACAGGGATCTCCATTCCTTTACAGGCCTCTAAGCATGAGCACTTTGGGGCCCATGACTGTGTCTCATTCAACTCCGTACACCTACCAACATTTAATAAAAGCCCAGTGTTCAGTACAGACTGACTGACTGAATCTATAAATTCAAAAATGATAGTCTTAAGCAATGTGGATTACTATCATTGTCTCTGGGGTAAATACAAGTGTAAAGTAAACGACAGCATATAAAGTAGGGGGGATTTGTTGACCCCCACCACTCCCGCTTTGGGATATGATTAATGCAACATCTGCATTTCATTAATCAATTCATCACATTTCCTATCAAAGACATAGGCTGGAGCTTTTCTGTAGGTATTAAAATCATCATGAATGGCTAAGAATAACCATAGCAACTGCAAGGTAAGGCTATATAGGGATTTTGTTTGTTTGTTTCCTAATGGAAAGAATTGTAATGTAGTTGGTAAATTTGGTGGAGAATCTATGAGACTGACATTCAGAAAAAAAAAAAAAAAGGAAGAATAGCTCGATGTCAGAATGCAATTTAGACAATCACCCTTGTTGAAGTCACTAAAATGTTTATGGTAAAAATGATAAGCCCAATATACTACAACCCTACTTATCAGGTGACGCAAAAGGCAAAGGCATAAAGCATGGCAAAATTAAAGCAGGGACTTTGGTATAAGCACTTGGGATTCCTTCCTGTCAGTCCTGCAGCTGCAGCAACCTGTCCTTCTTTGACAGCCTTCAAGCTGTGAGACTCGGGACACCTTTGCACAAGAAATGAATCTGTGCCCAGGTATCGAGGACATGTGCAAGCTTTAAAAATCCAAATTCCATGTCCATTTGTTATTTCAAATAAGAGCTCCTCCCTAAAGACTCAACACTCAAAGAAAAAATTATGGTTTCTTTAAGCTGGACTGAGACACATTTCCCAAATGACAATATGTACTTGAGCAGAGCTGCCAGTGTTCACTAGAAAATAAATCTCTGCACTACGTGTGGTGAGGAGACATATTTCCCTGTGTTTCCTTAAGGACGTGTTTCAATCATTCAGAGTAGTCTTACATTGTTTTCTTGGAAAAAAAAATAATAATGAAATAAAAAAGTAGATTTGTAGAAAGTTCATTTCTGTACCGTTATTTCTCTAGTAGCTATTTTTCCTTCTTAGGACTCATTCTAGATACTTAATATCCAGGTTTGTGGCTTTCCAATGAGAACTCTGATTTCAGAGTTCATATGGGTTCTTCTTTTGGATGAGTTATGTTTAGGAACATTTTCCTAACATAACTCTCCATTTAAAATACATTAGGAAGGGCCAGGAGCAGTGGCTCATGCCTGTAATCCCAGCACTTTGGGAGACCGAGGCAGGTGGATCACTTGAGGCCAGGAGTTCAAGATAAGCCTGGCCAACAAGGTGAAACCTTGTCTCTACTAAAAATACAAAAATTATCCCAGTGTGTTGGTGCGTGACTGTAATCCCAGGTACTTTGGAGGCTGAGGCAGAAGAATCCCTTGAACCCTGGAGGAGGAGGTTGCAGTGAGCTGAGATTATACCCCTTCACTACAGTCTGGGTGACAGAGCAAGACTCTGTCTTGAAAACAAACAAACACACACATTAGGATACTTTTCTAATGCTAACTGTTTTAAATAATTTGATACATCTTATTATTTATTGACACTGAAAATACAAGCTAAGTTCTGCGGAACAGAGCAATTCAAACTTGGATATGCACATGAATTACCTAGGGATCTCGTTAAGGTGCAGATTCTGACTCAAGAGGTCTGAAGTGGTGACTGATACCCTGTATTTTTAACAAGTTCTGTCTCTCTGATGATGCTGATGCTAGAACCACACACTGAGTAGCAAAGCTGTAGAACTGCGTTACTGAAGCTTCATGTGAACATCAAACATCACATGGAGGGCTCCTTACAACACTGTTCTGGACCCCACACCCAGAGGTTCTGATTAGGTAGATCCAAGGTGGGATCTCTGAGTCTACACTTCAAACAAGCTCATAAGTGAGGCTGATACTGCAAGTTAGTAGATCAGATGTTGAGGAGCATACAAAATAACCTGGTTGAACATAAAATGCCAGCCAGATCATTATTTACTAAGCCAAGCATATGGTTTTGGCATAACAGGACATTTTAGATAAATAAATGTTAGCATGCTTCGAAATATTCTAAAAAAAAAAAGAAACGTTAGGAATTTCCACACGTCAGTTACAAATTAGAAAGACTGTGGCTGGTAGGAAAGAACAATGGAGGTGGGTTGACTTTTCCAGCAGAAAATAATAAGAGACGTGAAATGTCAAATGTGAACATTTGAGTTCATATAGAGGAAGTGTTTACCACATTTGGCACCTCATCATATACAAGGGAAAGGGAGAAATCTTTACACTTTGGCCAATAGTCAGTGTGATTTGCTGTCGACATCAATAGATAAAAGACTGTAAGGGTAGTGGGGGGCTAGGTAGGGATAGTTAATGGGTACAAAAATATAGTTAGAAAGAATGAATAAAACCTACTAATTGATAGCATGATAGAGTGACTATAGTCAATAATAACTTAACTGAATATATTAAAATAACCCACAGATTGTAATTGGCTGGTTTGTCACTCAAAGGATAAATGCTTTAGTGAATGGATATCCCATTCTCTATGATGTACTTATTTCACATTGCATGCTTGTATCAAGACATCTCATGTACTCCATAAATATATACACAAATTACCATAAAAAATTTTTAAAAATAAAAAGAAAAGCAGTTAATGAGACTTAAAATAAATTCAAGACTTCAGGAGGGTCAAGTCCTATAGTTCAAACCCAGAAGTGCTTGAAAGATTCAAGTTAGCTAAGAGAGCCAAAGAGGAGTAAGGATGAAATAAAAGTCCTAGAGTTGCTTCATAACAATAAGGGCAGGGACATCCTTGGTGAGTAAGCTACCTGTGAAGCCACATCCCTGGCTTTCTATTTGAATTGGTAATGCAATGATGAGAAGAAATAATGCCTGCTTAAAAACAAGTAGAATTTTTTTTACCTGTTATTTATGGGGCCAAAAGATTAAAGCATTAAGTTGCAGTCCATGAACAGATTTCCTGGCTGTGAACGCCTGATGAGATAAGAAACACCAGCTTTTCTCAGAGGAAACAATCACATATGGGGTTTTTAGGAGGAGGCAAGAGTCCTGGCAAAGGGATATAGTCCAGATCCCAATCTTTAGTGTATGGCCTGGCTCACACAGGCCTCTAATGCAAGGATAATGAAACAGAACTGGTCTGTAATCCCAGCACTTTGGGAGGCCAAGGCAGGCAGATCACCTGAGGTTCAGAGTTCGAGACCAGCCTGACCAACATGACCCATCTCTACTAAAATACAAAATTATCCAGGCGTGGTGGTGCATGCCAGTAATCCCAGCTACATGGGAGGCTGAGGCAGGAGAATCACTTGAACCCGGGAGGCAGAGACTGCAGTAAGCTGAAATTGCGCCACTGCACTCCAGTCTGGGCAACAAGAGGGAAACTCCATCTCAAAAAAAAAAAAAAAAAGACTTCAGCAGATTAGCTACAGTAAGTAAGTTAGGACACTACAATAGAAGAGATACCCGAGGGCTTTGCCATTTCCAGTAATATCTTGAGGAAGTCCAGCATCCATTATTGAACAAGTTTACCTGAGGGCTTTGTCCGTCTCCCAGGGTGGAAAGCTAAGTCCTCATCCAATGATTGCCTGGAGATGGTGGATAAATACCCCAGCTCCCTTGCTCTCCTGATAGATACACTGAAGACAGGTGAAGTGTACTGGCTCCTAGAATTCCCCAGTGGGGCTAAGCTCCTGTTGCTCAAATTGCAAACCTTATTAGCTGCTTTCCCTTCTCTGCCTCACTTCCCTCCCCTCCTACTGTTATTTCTTGAAACTGCCTTCCAAATAAATAATTTGCACTCAAATTCTTCTTTCAGGTTCTGCTACTAGAGGAACCCAAACTAAAACATGTGGGTTTCTGTAGCATATTAGAAAGAAGAATTTGAATATCTGAGGACAGAATAAGCCACTATTCTGAGACCATCCAGTTCCCATAAACAGTACTGTTAGCTGGATGCAGTGGCTTATGCCTGTAATCTCACCACTTTGGGAGGCTGAGGCAGGTAGATCAGGAGTTCAAGACTGGGAGTTCAGTACAAGCTTGGCCATGTATCCTCTCAAGTCAATACAAGCTGACTTGAGAGGATACATGAAAATCACCCTTAAGTGTAGGTGCAGAGTAATCACAACCCACCTACACTTAAGGGTGATTTTCATGTATACTCTCAAGTTACTGACTGATGGTAAAATACAAAATCCTTGACTATGGGGCAAAACTGATGGTAAAATAAAAATTCTTGACTATGACGAAACCCTGTTTCTGCTAAAAGTAAAAAAATTAGCTGGGCATGGTGGTACATGCCTGTAATCCATGCTACTCCAGAGGCTGAGGCATGAGAATTACTTGAGCCTGGGATGAGGATGTTGCAGTGAAATGAGATCACATCACTCTCTCAAAGGGAGACCCTGTTTCAAACAGAAACAAAACAAAACAAAACAAGCAAAAATAACAACAACAAAAAAACTAAATAGCACTGTCAAAGTGCTGGGTTAAAGAAGAGCTGCAAGCAATGCGCCCAGAAAGAATTCCATGACATTGATTTGACATTAGTTTCAGAGGTAGGTACAAACAGAAAACAGACTAAGATGGCTTAGTTGATATATGCATATATGCATGAGTCAGGACACATACTTATATCTATATGAGATAAATGGAGCCATCTGTATTGCCTGGACACACATACCACAAACTTGTGCTGCTCATTATGACTGGGTACTAATTTTCTAACATTTGAGTTTCTCTAACATATAGCAATATCCATTTTCCTTATTTCCTACAGTGACAATATATTTACACATACTTATACTCTATTACATACTAGACAGTGTTGTTTATATTAAAATAACATAATGTTTTGGCTTATACAGTCATATAGAATGTTAATTATAAACGTACATGTAAGTTTTTCTTTTTTTAAAAAGAATTACTTTCCTTTTCTCTAGAATTACTATAAGGACACAGAACTCCTTATTAAATACTATAATTTGAAGCACGCAAAGAACAATTCTACAATGGAAGCAGAGGATGTTGGAACAGACTTGTGTTTTGGAGTCAGATGCTGCCCTAATTATATGACCTAGAAAAGCCTCTGATTTCCATTTCCTTGTATGTAAAATATCAATAAATAACATTTCCATCATTTAGATGTATATAAGAAATATCTAGATGTATCTAAAATGTCTAGAACATTTCCTGGCATAGACAGGTAATATAAATCAATAGATATATATGTGTCTATCACAGGAAGTACTATTATATATGAGATATTATTATGCATAAAATATTATTACAAACCACAGTATTACATATGAGATAACTTTCAGATAGCTTAAGTTTTGTCTATTTTGTGTTCATTTTACCTTGTGTGAATTGACTGGTACATTAATGAAAACACTAGATATCCATATCTATGTTTCCTTCATTTGTTTCAAATCCATTTACTCAATATTCTACTCGATGCTCATTTTCAAAGGTTTCCAAACCACTTCATTACTGCCTCAAGTAAGAAAGAATGGTATTTTGCTGTGTGGAGAAAAGTTGTCTTTTGTTTGTTTGTTTTTCATTCTGATGTTGGTTCCAATGTCTGAAAAACACTGACTTCCTCTGAGAGTGAATTCCTGGCAGTCCATGATGCTGCTGCCTTTCTGAGGCTGGAAGCAATGAACAGCAGTGCTGTAATGAATTCTTTGGGTAAATGTCCCAGTAATGTCTCTGATACCACAATATGCTGATCTGGCTAAATCCACACAGTAGGAACTTGTAGAGTAATCACAACCCATCTACACTTAAGGGTGATTTTCATGTATCCTCTCAAGTCAGTGATGGTAAAATACAAAATCCTTGACTACGGGGCAAAATAGACTGGCAAGCACCTGTTAATGACAAATATTTATATTTGTACTGTGTTTCAGAAGACATTAATATTTTTTTAAAAAATAAAATATTTTTACCAATTCTCCTGCCTCAGCATCTGGAGTAGCTGGAATTACAGGCATGTGCCACTATGCCCAGCTATTTTTTTTATTTTTAGTAGAAAGGATTTCGCCATGATGGCCAGGCTGGTCTTTAACTCCTCATCTTGAACTCTTGATCTGCTTGCCTCAGCCTCCCAAAGTGCTGATGAAACTACTAGAAATATTTCTAGATATATTTACCAGGAATAAAATACTTCTAGTAAAGTATTTTCACTAGAAAACAAAAGAGGGAGATAGATCCCTTCTGTGTTTACATTGTAAAAACCATGGCATCCTAAAAAAAATAACAGCAATCACTTTACATTTATTGAGCACAGCCCATACGCTAGGAAATAAATTAAGTATTCTATATCATCTTATTTCATTCTTATGACAATATAATCATCCATATCTAAACCACTATTAAATCATTTTGACTGACAATTTGCAATTAATATTTTGTCCATGTTCAATGATTTTTAAAACAACATTAATTTTCATTACCTCTTTGCTGATTATTTCATGAACATTAATTGTGAAGTTTCAGAGGGCAATTGCTTTTTTTTTCGAGTACTGTAATATTGATCTTACTATATTTTATCACAAAGCCTGATTATAAACATTTTATAAATACCAAGTTATTACTTAGTACATGATTTATAAATATATAAAGCACTAATTTCTCTCACACTCAAAAATGACAAAACAGTGAGAGAAAATCAATTATTTTAGCCCTAAAGCAAGATAGACTATTGGTTGAAAAGGATTTACAAAATCAATCTATCAATTTTATGAATAGCTGCCAAATTATATAATGAGATTTGAAAACTGAGTATGAGCTTATCTCAAAATATCAGTTCCAGTCCTCACCATAATGTTTGACATTAACATATAAATATTCATTGCTGTGTGTCCTAATGGATTTTCAAATTTGTGATATCACTTATCAGACTATAAATGTCATTTAGTGGGCGTATCAATTTTCTAAGGCATGGATGTGTACCAAATTGCCAAAAATTAGTGGGTAAAAACAACACAAACTTATCTTACAGTTCTGCAGGCCAAAAATCTGACACAGTTCTCACTGGGCTGAAATCAAGATGTCAGCAGGATACACGCTTTTTTGGAGGCTTTATGAGACAATTCATTTCCTTGTCCTTTTCAGCTTGCAGAGGCTGCACAAATTCCTTGGCTTATGGCTCCCTTCCTCTATCTTCAAGGCCAGCAAAAGCAGGCTTTTGTTTTCCACAGTCTCCTCTCCCTCTGAATTTCCTTTCAGGTCTCCTTTGACTTTGAAGGCCTTTGGTTATTACACTGGGCCTACCTGTATAATCCAGGGTAATCTTATTGTGATCATCTGATAAACAATCTAAAATCCATCTACAATTTTAATTCACCCTTATTATGGAGATAACATACCTATAGGTCCCAAAGTTAAGGACGTGACTACCTTTGGAGGGCCATTCTGCTCACCACGGTAGGATGTATATTATGGATGACAAGAATTCACTTATTGTGTCTAAATATCTCCTAAGCACCTACTATGTTTCCAGCACCAGACTAGGCACTGGAAAATTAATGTAAATAAGACAGTAATCAGCTGTACTTATCACATATCTCTTACTACTCTAAATAAATCCAGGAAAGTCTTGAGTAAGCCTCAAGGCAAATCAACAAAATGCATGATTCTTATCTTTGGATGCTTGCATTTTAAATTTTAGTCTTATTAACTCCTAACTGAGAGCAAGCAAATTGATTTTTTTAAAAAAAATGTGTACCACTGAGAAGGCAAAGGGCAGTTTCTAATTTTAAAAAATTGCTCATTTTACCGTTTTGCCTGAGGCTAGTTTCTACAAACAGATTATAAAAGTTGTGGCAAGAAATATAATAGAGTATACTATATATGATATTTTTTAGGCAAATAGTAAATTACAACCCATCCTCATTATTCACAGATTCTGTATTGTGAATTTGCCTCCTAGCTAAAATTTATTTTTAACGCTAAATCAAAACTCCATGTGCTTCTGTGGTCATTTGTGAATGTGCTCACAGCAGTGAAGACTCTGGGCTCCCCAAGGCGCCTGCTTCCAAATGAATTCAAACAAGGTGCTACTCTGCCTTCCTGTTTCAGCTACAGTACTGTAAACAAGAGTCTTTTGCGTGGTCTATTCGTCTTTCACATTTTTGTGCATGTTTTGGTGATTTTTCTGTTTAAAATGGGCCCCAACATAGGGCTGAAAAACTGTCTCATGTTCGTAAGTACAAGAAGACTGCCATGCACCTTACGGAGAAAATATGTGTTAGGGAAGCTTCATTCAGTCCTGAGTTACAGTGCTGTTGGCCATGAGCTCAATATTAATAAATCAGCACTACATACTAAATCAGGTCTCTTTAAATGGAAACATACGTAAAACAAGGTTACATATTGATCGGTGGACAAAAATATTGCAATCAGAGGCTCATGAGACTCTAATTGTATATTTACCCACTACTCTGTAATTCAGTGTTTCTATAAAGTTCAGTGAACTATAAAGTTCACAGGAACTTTATAGAACATAACTACCATGAATAATGAGAATCAACTCTCTCACTCTCTCTCTACACACAGAAACACACACATACACACACAATTCTAATTAAAGTCTTAATTTTTGTATAAATATGAGAAAAGACTGAAATGAAACATTCTTATATATAAATGGTAATTTTTGCATGAAGAAAAATTACAGTTATTTCTATTCATTACTATATTTTCTCTATATTTTTCAAGTTTGAATTTATAATCAAAATTGCCATAAAATTATCAAAAAATCAAGGTATTTTTATATCTTAAAAACAATCTCTAGTCTCTCCTAAGGTAGTCCCTGTGTCATGAATCCATGAGATGACATAGCGTAGCAATGGTTCAGTATTTGATAATTCATTGTTCATGGAAACTTTACAAAACATAACTATCAGGGAAAATGAGAATCAACTGTACTTATCACATACCTCTTGCCACTCTAAATAAATCTGGAAAAATTTGGAGTAACCATCAAAGCAAACCTACAAAATGCATTATATTGTAATAAAAATGGTATCTTTAAATATTTATAATTATGCTCCTATCATGTAAACTGTTCCATACTTTATAAGTTGCACGTGTCAGATGTCAGAATAATTCCTATGTATATCTTCACTATATTTATACCTTAGGCCATTTTCCTTCAAAAAATACTGTACTGGTTGAATGCTGACTGTAAATTAACTCATTGATTTTTCAAAATTTTTAAATACTTCACATTTGGTTTATGTATTGAGAAACATGATTACCCTGTTGTTCATACTTTCTAATTTTACCTTATTTTAGGTATTTTGGGGAATAAAACAACAGAGCTATAAATATAGATAATTAACTATAGTAAAATAAAATTTTACTTGAAAATGTACTATGTATGCTTGTAAAATTAATTTTTAAAGCCTGGCTATGTGTCAATTGGTGATTTCGAAGTCATGATGAAGCATGACTTATAACAAGGCCACTTCCAATCGCCTACCATGGCTGTTTCTGTGCAAGGAGTGCGGAAATCTCCTAAGGTAGGTACCAAAGAGATTAATCAACTCATCAGTGCCTCTCCATCCCACATTCTCCAAGTGTGGGAAAATGAAAAGCAAGTCAGTCACAACCAAAGCTACCTGGCGCTTTAGCAGAATTGGCTGAATCCTCACTTGGGTTTGGGCGGCCTCCTTTCATCCGTGACTGAGGCAACCTACTTCGCATTCATCTTTATCCTTTATTCAGCTTGGTCCTCATGGTGCTCATTATGCCAGCCTTAACTTACTGCAAGTAAAGTTGTATTGTGTAAGACTGGGAACTTGGACAGCTGCGGCAGCTCACACCTGAAATCCCAGCATTTTTGGAGGCCGAGGTAGGGAGATCGCAAGGTTCAGGAGTTCGAGACCAGCCTGACCAACATGGTGAAACTCTGTCTCTACTAAAAATACAAGAATTAGCTGGGTGTGGTGGTGCGTGACTGTAATCCCAGCTACTCAGGAGGCTGAGGTAGGAAAATAGCTTGAGCCTGGGAGGTAGAGGTTGCAGTGAACTGAGATCACACCACTGCATTCCAGCCTGGGTGACAGAGTGAGACTCCATCTCAAAAACAAAACAAAACAAAACAAAACAAAACTGGAAACTTTACTAAAAATGTAAAGAGAAGAAAACATGTATCTACCATTAACATTTTTATTATGGACATTTTCAAGCACAGACCCAAATTTAAAACTCACATGCATCTACCTTCAAAGACGAACTCAGGGCCAATTTTATTTCACCTACACCCACTTCCCTCCAAGTTTATCACCTTTACCATCCAATTATTTTAAACTCCATCCCAGACATCATATTATTTCATGCGTAAATATCTCAAAATGTATCTTTAAATAATCAGAATTCCTTATAAAACAAAAGCACAATTTAATTATGACATCTAAAATTTCACAATAGTTCTGTAATATAATCAGCATGCTGTGTGGACTGCTAATCTCTTAAAAGTGTACATGCATACAAGTGTATGTAATATTGCTTAAATCAGGATATCAAACACTTCCATGTGTTGCATACAACTGTTGTTTCTCTTAAATCTTTCATTTATGGATCACTCTTCCTTTTATTTACTTTCAATTGTCTATTGAACAAAAACTGGCCATTTGTCCTATAAAGTTTCTCAGCTTGCTCATTGTTCCCCTATGTTGTTATATGATATTTTTTTCCTGTTCCTATATTTATTATAAACTGGTCATTAGTACTTTGGCTTGATTCTTGGGCAAGAATCTTTCAAAGCACGCATCGTGTACTTCCAGGTACCTCCTACCTGGTTGCCTCTGTTTTAATGTGAGCCATCACTGATGTTCTCTAGGTATATTATTTCATTAGAGTTTACAAAATGGAGATATTCTGATTCTAACATTCTTAAATTTTGTGCACTGACCTGGAATGCTTCTAAAAAGGGAAAGTTTCTTTCATTAAATATTTGGTTACCTTGAGATGCAGTTTAGTAATTTTAAAAAGTAGGATAAATACTTGATTTTTCCTTTTACAAACAAATGTTCAGACTAATGAGTTGATTCTCTGGCATCTTCCAGTAAAGATGGATAAGAAACATTTTGTTCTATAATGTATTCATGAATGTTTAACTTGATGCTTCAGTCCATTTCTGGTATTATTCTTATTGATGTTTCAATTATTTCATTTTGGCTGTGAAATCCTTTTCAAGTTAACCGCTGAATCCTTTTGACAACACTCCAGTAGTCTTTGACAGCATAGTTGTTTTCTGGTATAAAATATTCCCCATTTATTTGTATATTTGATGCCCCAGTATAGATCCAGCCTTTTACTGCAAGGAATTCTAAATCCTTTTAGAGGAAAGTGGTATTTGGTATCCTCAATCTAGGTGCTAGGGGATATGACTGTTGCTTGATAATTTCTTGATAAACATATTCATGGTTTTTTGATCAACCAAACTAGGAAATAGTTTTATTTTTCTTAAGAGAAAATACATTCAGAGTTCATACTGATGTATCCAATTCAAATGCGGGGTTATATGACATCTACTTAACCTTTCTGGTTTTAATTTGCTTCTTTTTTCTCTTACACTGAAAACTATTATTTCCAGTGATATCAATCACATAACTACTTTATCAGGGAAAGTTTCAGAGTCACAACACAATACTTTAAGTAAAAAATGGCTGTCATTAGCAAAATGTGATCACTGAATGGAACTTAAGATTTTTTTGGCAATGGGATCTAAAACAGTAAAATACACAGATTACTGTTTTAAAGTCATTTTAAATAATTCCTTTCTATGTATTTATGCCTTCAACTTAATAGCTTTGTTTCATTTTACTTTTGCTTTTTAGAAATGACTTCTTTATATTTAATTTTGTATACAATTATTGTGTATATTACTCTATACTAAAATCTGAAAAACAAGGTATGTTCAAAAATGTCTAGCTTCTGTCTCTGTTCTACCCCTTACCCATAGGTTATCATAAAGGTAACTTTCTTTTAAAAAAATTATCCTCCCATTTATTTTAAAAAGCATAAAAGAATGTAAACACATGTATCTCCATTCCTTTTATTTAAATAAATGATAACATCCCCTACACAGTTTCTTCACTTTTTTGTAAAGATAATTAAACAAATCTGAGGGGTAGAGGTAAACCATATGTTAATTCTCTTAGATGGATTTTACCCTTGAAGGGTTACCTAGATCAAATTGATGATCCCTTGAAGGAAGTAGAAGCAGAGTCCTCAACATCCTACAGTGAATTTTGGAGGCCTTTCTAACTTAATTCTTCAGGTATTGCTGGTCATCTGCATTCTCCTTCTACTAGCACAATATCAGAATTATCATTATGACTTCTCCTAGATAGAGCCAAGCATCTCTGAGAGTCTCTTCTGGGAAAACCCTTGGGTCAGATGGTGGACTGGGAGACTATTGCATGATGGTTCAATGCCAGGTTTGGGGACTCACTCCAAAGATCTGTCAATAATCTCTGTGTTAATATCGCCAAGGGCTGCAAGAGCTGCTGAGTTTTGGAGAATGGCAAGTCACACACACACACACACACACACACACACACAAATATTCTCATCTTTAAAGTTACTAGATTTTAAAATTCAGTCCATCTGATTTAATCCATCTAGAGGAAATTAAGTGTGAAAGTACTGATATCTTCCTGAAAAAGTTTTATGCAAAAGTAACTGAGTGTAAATGGTAAACGGAAATAGAGGAAAGAGGTGCAAAGGTACAGAGAAAAAACTTTGGAAAGTTGCAGAGCATGGTGACAAAGGAGAATACTGAAGACTAGATCCAGGGAAGGTCAATAATCATAAGATGATAGACAACGAACTTAAAAGAAAGTAAATGAGTTCATGATAGGTTATAATTTTTTCTTGGCATTCTAAGGTACACATATTGATGCTTGTGGTGTGGAAGAGGCATCCTATATATATGACTTCCTGAGCACACACTGGTTCCACCCTCAGTAACTGCTGACATAATCACCACCTTTAAATATTTATGATGGTTCAAGTACATGGTGTTCTGTTCCAAGCACCATCTAATGGTAAGAATACAGCCTTTCAGCTATAGAAAGGTAGTATCGCTACTTACAAATTTTAAAAAAAAGGTGAATGTTTTCAAGAAAAAGAAAAACACTCAATCACATTTACTTTCAAACCAAGTCTGAGTCATTCTATTGTTACACTTTGCTTGAATCTATTCAAGTAATCATAAGCATTTTTAAAATGGGGAAAATGCAGAAAAAAATTACAGAATACAAAAAGCTGTAATCATTTCCCTTTAAAGTATAGCAATACTGATTTCAAAGTAATCTTGGAATCTGAAGGAAATTATTGGGAACTTAATCCTCAATGTTCTTTTTATCAATGAGACTGAGAGACTGATTATGTGAAACAGAGAGACCTGGAGTTTACCAACACATACAAATCCTGGTCCTATACACCTATGCCAGAAACAGTATACTTCCCTTGACAATCATAAATGTCTGCCACCTTCTTCAACTCCACCTGATTCCCATATTAGCTACTACAAATGCTCTACTTATTATAACTTACGCAAAATAAAATAACCTTAGTGTATGTCAGCTAATTCTAAATGCATAGGGCCATTTTGAATACATTTTCCAGCATAATATAATTCAACTCTAATATCTTGAAATACTACAATAGACCTGAGTTTTATAACATTAATTTCTCAAAAAATATTTAGAACATTCACTACATAATTCTCACATCCTACATCAAGCATTTGTGCAAATGTCATTAAAGTAGACAGACAAAAATACTCATAGTCAAGGACTTCACACCCTGAGGGCATCAAGAGCCATACTATTATCTAGAAGCTAAGCATATCTTTTAAAATCTGAACTTAAGAGCAGAGAAATCCTTCACATATCATTAACTCAAGAACAGAACAGGAAGCCAGAATATTACAGATCCATGAATTAATTTAAAGAAAAGATAAGGACCATTGTCCTGGTCAGAACCAGCTAAGATCAGTCAGTAGTGATTGAAACTGATGTACACACCTAACTACTAAATCAGAAGTAGAATATAGAAAGTCACTCAAAAGATAGTGTCACAGCTTGGTTAATCACCAGTTTTACTGGGAGGAAAAACTTGATTAATTGGTGTTTCTCAGATGAATGATAAAACAGCATTTGATTAATTAGGATGTGACCTCCGGCTGCAACGTACAAAGTAGAATGATAATATTAAGACAAAATCAGTTAGAGAAAGAGAAGTATATTTTGGAATTGACTCAGTGAAAGGAGAAAAAAGAGCATAAAACCAACATCAACTCTAAAACCCAAAGAAAATTTAAATAAGAAAATAAATTTTACCAATTACAATTTTAATGAAATAAAAAATTATAGAGTGAAAATTAGTAGAGGAAAACTACCTAACCTCTAGATTGTGGGGAGGTGAGGTAAGATATGAGTTACTGTGAATCTTATTCTCTTTCGGGATGAACTTTCCTGACATACCTCTATAGGCACAGTCAACAACCATGATTCTCTTGCATACTTTTCTCCCATTTCCCATGTAGTGCTATGAATTGGGGTGATTTGCTAGGACCAGAAAGTAGGACTCAGATTCAATTAGACCCTATGATACCCAAGGAATGGTGCAGAGCAAAAGGCATCCCATGAACACGGAACTTTGAGTCCAGGGTAACCCTAAAAGTCACATAAACCCAGAGGCCCTCCGTTTCCCAAATGAGGAAACTGAGGCTCAATCACAATTTGAGTTTGAAGTCAGAAACCTGAGTCAAAGTCACAAACCAAGTGAGCTGCAGAACTAGTACTATAAGTGAAGTCTTCTCTCTGATACATAAAGCTTCTTCATCACACAAACATGGTTCAGGCTCCTGTTCTACAAACCTGAATCTGATGCAAAGGCCTCCTCTTGGCTAACCCTCGATGAGAAAAGCTGGGTCAGGTTGTCTCCCTCACTCTGACATCAAAGACAGACTTTGCAGGAGCACAACATCCCTCAAAAGCTGTGTTCTATATGGAACCTTAAGGAAAGTATATGAGACGCACCTAGAAAGCTGGGGCATGGTCAGGGATGAGACTGGAAGAATACACTGGGCACCGACCATTCACAACAGTGAGGCCAGGGATACCCCAAGCCTTGCAGTGAGGTCTACCCAGAAAGGTCTCCTAGTGTGTCCTTTTCTAAACCCAGAACTTCCAAGTCAGAGGACATGACCTGGAAGAACACGCAGAGGCCTGGGCCTCCACTGCTGCCTTCTCTTTCTTCCAACGACCTTTTCTGTGCCATCCAGGGTCCTCATTGTATTTTTTTACTTGACTTTTATTTTTATAGATTTAGGGAGTATAACTGAAATTTGTTACATGGATATATTATGTAATAGTGAGTTCTGTGCTTTTAGTGTCCCCAACACCTGCGCAGTGAACATTCTGTCCCATAGGTGATTTTTCAGCCTTTACCCTTTCCCATCCTCCCTCTTTTTGGAATCTCCAACAAGCTAAATAAACTCTCTTAATATTACCATAAAATGAAAACTGAGAGTTTGATCTGTGGATTCAAGCAGCCTGGGTTTTAATCCAGACCCCAGCAGGTAATGGTTGCTCATTTTGAGAGGTATGTAACTCCTGAAAACTTCAATTTCTTCTTCTAAAAAAATGAAATGTGGGACAATGCACCAAAAAACCTTTGCATAATGCCGCAAGCTTGGTGAATTAATCTCACCTGAAATCCAAATGAACATTCTGGGACCTAAGGTGCAATTGTTAACTTTTCCCACATGCTATATTTCCATGGAGTCAGTAAGCATTTTTTAGTTCTTCTGTCAATTAAAGTTAATTTTTATTTCTTCCTGGTAAAAATGAGGAGCCAAAAGAAAAAGAAAGGAGTTCAGTTGGTTATAGCAAACTTTGCCCCTCCAGGCTGCAGTCCTCTCCCAAACTACAGGTCATTTTTTCACACTCCTTGCAATCATCTCAGCAACTCTGCTTCAAAAGCTTTGTGGTTGACCCATAAAACACCCTTGACCTAAATCACTTTCACAGACTCCTCTTCAACACTTCCCTGCCCACATCTTTATTCTTAATCACTTTCTAGGATTGTACCATCTTTGAAATTATAAACATGTATATTCTACTCATCCATCACAGACCACTAAATGTTTCCAACTCTCTTCCACCATTCCGTTTTTATTTGCTTTTCAGCCTCAGTAACTCCATGCTTCCTTTGACATTTTCCATCTTTGTGATGGTTAATGTTATATCACCTTGACTAGACAACCATATTCACACGTTTGGCCAACCATTATTCTAGATGTTCCTTTAAAGGTATTTTTAAAATGAGATTAATATTTAAATTGGTAGACACTGAATAAAGAAAATTATCTTTCATAGTATTGGTGGGCCTCACCTAATCAGTTGAAGGTCTTAATAGAAGAAAAGACTGATTTCTCTGGAAGAAGGAATTCTGCTAGCACACTGCCTTTGAACTTAAACTCCAACTCTACTCTGAGTCCCAAGCCTGTCAGCCTATCCTGCAGATTTTGGATTTGTCAAGTCTGTACAATTGCATGAGCCAAATCCTTCAATTTCTTAAAATAAATTTCCCATCTCCCCCACACTCATGTATATGAATATGTATATATATCTATGCATATGAATATGTTTATGTGTATACACACACACACACACATACACACACATATCCTGTTGGTTTCATTTTTCTGAAGAATCCTAACATAATCTCCTATCAACCCCACCCTCCCTGACTTCCACTTCCTTTTCTACATGATGCTGACTCCATGATACTTCCCTTCTCCCATGCTCTTGCCAGCTCCGAAGTGTCCTTGCTCTAGTGTCCACCTATCATAGTATCCCTGTGAATTCCAACCCTGGGTCAACCTAAATGCCTATGCTCTCAGCTCCCATGAATGCACAGTTGCACACAGCTGAAGAAGGCCATATTGCAGTCTGCACAGGTGCCCTGTTCATGGCCTTCGCCCAAGGCTGGGCTTGCAGTACCATGTAGGGATTCTTTTCCAAGCAGGCACCATTTTCACTTTTCCCTCTTTTCACTTAGTAAAAATATGATAGTTTTGCACATGAAAGGTCCTTTCTATAGACTGAAGTCTAAACCTGTGTTTACTTTTTTTCTTCCTCTATAAGAAGAAGACATGTCTTTTCCAAGCCAACTGTGATTTGGATCCTCTCACTCCATCAAGTATACTCTCGAATGACCTTTACGTTAGTTGGTCCTTTCCCCTTCTCTACACAACCAAATGTCTTGGAGCAGTATTTGCTGTTTTCACTTTTCCACTACATAACAAATTTCCTTTCCAAAAACCACCACACTCAGTGAGGCATTTACTCTCACCTTTTAGCTGAATTGCTGATAACCTCAGATCTATTGTTATTTCTGCATGAGTTGTATTTTTTTGCATTTAATTGTGGAAAGGTTTTCTTCCTTGCTTGTTTCTTTTCTTTCTCTACTTCCCTCTTTTTCCCCCTCTGTGTCCCCCCCTCACTGTCCCCCTCACTCTTTCTCTCCCTCCCCACAACTCTATCCTCCTCCACCTCCTTGTCCTTCTCTTGTTCCTTCTTGTTTCCTTTTGTATTTAACTTTCACACAAACTCTTTCAGGTGCATAGTATTGCTCTGCTTATTTTACAGAGGAGGTAAAAGCAACTTGCCCAAGATCACACAGCCTGTATGAGACAGAGCCTGCATCTGAATGCATGCAATCTGATAACAGATGACATCCTAGCTGCTATCCACCGCCTTCCATCTCATCTTTCTTTTTAGTGCTGTGGCTCCAGCACTGACCTTGAACTGACAATCCAACTGTTCATATCACTCTTGGCTCAGACAACAGAAGGAGGCTCACTATTTCCATACAGCCAATGTAAACGTCCCCACAGAAAATGAGACAGTGTTTTGATGGTGTTTGCTACTCTTGCCCCAGATTATTAGACCTACTCACATTTACTACACTTGTGATGCAGGAGTCTTCGGATGGGGAGTTCAACGGAAGACAGAAGAGGATGATACACAAGGACTTTTCCTGGAACAGAGGCAAGAGCCAACCTTGTTCTACAGTGTAGTACAACATGAAAAGTTGCACAGGTTTTCCTACATGACAAAAGACTCCAACGCAAAGCCCTATGTCATGTTAAAAGTAGGATGAGATAAAAGGAATATATTTCATAAATACATGCTTTTTTTTTTTTTTTTTGGAGATAGACTCTCGCTCTGTCACCTAGGCTGGAGTACAGTGGTGTGATCTCAGTTCACTGCAACCTCTGCCCCCCCCAAGTTCAAGTGATTCTCTTGCCTCATTCTCCCCAGTAGCTGGGATTACAGGCACATGCCACCACACCTAGCTGATTTTTGTAACTTTAATGGAGACAGGGTTTTACCATGTTGGCCAGGCTGGTCTCAAACTTCTGATCTCAAGTGACTCACCTGCCTCAGCCTCCAAAAGTGCTGGGATTACAGGAATGAGCCACTGCACCTAGCAAATATATGCCTTTAAATCATACAAATAGTAGATTCTTCTTGGCGAAAATTTCTCTTAAAAAAAATTGTGCCACAGCCAAGTACATACTTTATTCAACTTATATGGATTCAATGTTCAAAGACTAAGAAATTTTGAAAAATGCAAACTAAAAAAGTGAGAGAGTATATATGGTAATTCAATGTTTGCGTGTACATATATACAAAGAATTTGATTTTATGAGAACAAGAAGGCTGGACAGACCAATTTATTTCCAATCTTGATAAATTTCATTATTTACCTATCATTGTTCACATAAAGATTTTTAAGATGAGCACCTTCACTGTGAGCTTAATTAATTCATGTATTTATTCTGATTTAAGAATCAGAAATTTATTTTCAAAGTGATACATTAATTTGTTTACATTTTATTATTTCAGGGTATAGTATAAAGATGGAATTATTACTATAATTGCTTGGTAGCTCTTGGGATAATTTTCTGTAACTTTCCACAGACTCGCTCAAATAAATAGAAGATTTTTTTATCTGAAACATTCTCCAGCCCACCCCAAATTCATGATGATTCTGAACATAATGTAATAAAGCGATTGCCCCCTGAGGATGTCTTTTCACTGCTCCAGCAATTTTTCTCTTCTCTCTCTTATTGAAAAAGAATCCTATTATTAGGTACTTAAAATGTTCATGGTTTCAAAAGGGAGAAAACCTTTCTGTATGAGAAATATGATGAAACACAAAATGAAAGATGGGTTTCAAAGCCAAATGCAAATTGTATTTGCTGGACATGAGTCAAATATGATCCATTTTGGACTGCATCTCTTTTATCTCTCTGATTTATAGACACAATTCTGTAAGCCATGCTTAATAACATTTTGGCTTCTTGCTTCCTTTTTTTTTTTCTTTTGAGATGGAGTTTTGCTCTTGTCATCCAGACTGGAGTGCAATGATGTAATTGTGGCTCACTGCAATCTCCACCTCCCGGGTTCAAGGGATTCTCCCACCTCAGTCTTCCGAGTAGATAGGACTACAGGTGTCCCCCACCATGCCTGGCTAATTTTTGTATTTTTAGTAGAGACAGGGTTTCACCATGTTGGCCAGGCTAGTCTTGAGCTCCTGACCTCAGGCGATCTGCCTTCCTTGGCCTCCCAAAGTGCTGGGATTACAGGAGTGAGCCACCCCGCCTGGCCAGTTTCCTCCTTTCATACTCACAGCTACTTCTGGACAAATGCCCTAACATTTGAATCTTTCCTAAACCATGGGTCCTCTAAGTCACCCAAAGTATTATTTTTTGTGAACATTTCCGAAAGAAGTAAATTTAGTGCAGATAATAAAAAGAGAAAATCTTAGACAAGGCCAATTTAGAGGTATGACTTATAAAGGTAATTGGGAATATGGATGGATGGAGCCATGCAGTTGAAGTCCTGGTTTTTATAACTAAGAATGTTTCTTTTACATATTTATGTGAAATATCAGATGCACACTCTCATAGTCTGTACACTGACCCCTGTGCTGCAAACCAGCAGGCACATCAGATTGTTGTATTTCAGATTTGAAGTAAGTACTCACGAAAAGTGTTTCCTTATATTAAAATAATATTGTCAATATCTCTTCCAAACCACACATTAGCAACAAGCTTGGCGCTGTGGTGCACAGGGAAACCAACAGTGACATATGCCAGGGTTAGGACTGAATGGAGCCAAGCAAACCATGTCAATAAAACCTAGTAATATGCTGTCCTTGTACGCGTCACAACCTCATCCCAGAAGTGACAACAGGCTGGGTATGGTGGCTCACGCCTGTAATCCCAGTACTTTGGGAGGCTGACGCAAGCGGATCACCTGAGGTCAGGAGTTTGAGACCAGCCTGGACAACATGGTAAAACCCTGTCTCCACTAAAAGTACAAAAATTAGCCAGGCTGGTAGCATGAGCCTGTAATCCCAGCTACTCGGGAGGCTGAGGCAGTAGTCATTTGAACCCGGGAGGTGGAGGTTGAGGTGAGAGACCAGATCGCACCACGGCCCTCCAGCCTGGGCAACAGAGTGAGATCCATATCAAAAAATAAAAATAAAGGTGACAACAGATATGTATTAAGGCACATACATAATATACCTGGTCTTCTTCAGTGAACCTTGGAGCTCCTCTGCAAAATGTTTCATGAAAAAAACAGAATACTGCTCTTTTTTTCCCACACATAAAGCAAATCTGTTTTGAACTACAACACGTATTTTGACAAATAAAGGACTGAATTGATAATTTATTAAGAAGACCATTGCTCTACTTAGTGTAGATTACGTGGCAAAAATGATCCTAAAGCAATGGTTCAGCATTTTTCATAGATTCTCTTCTTTCAATGCATTAAAAGATTGTTCTTGTTAGCTTTGCATACTCATAAATGTTAGCAGGAAAGAAGAGAGCTAAATGTAACATTTTATACATGTGGCACTAGTTAACATAAATTTAGAGGGACTCTTATCTTAAATCTTAATTTCCTCAGGATCAAAATATTCATCTACTTTCTTCATGGGTCGATAGGGAAGCATGCAATTTCAAAACTGAAAGGTAATAAGTCACTCAGTAAGTACTTGGATCCTACCTGCATCCTCTTCTATAAGCAAAGAAAAAGAAGCTCATAGAGGCAATTTGTCCTTAGTAACATACCTTCTTAGGGCTGTCCCGATCATTCTTCAACTTCACTTATAACCACATATCACCCTTTCCCTGCTCTGACCTAAAATATTAGCAGGCTAAGTGAAGTGGACTACGTCCCAGGTTCCTGTCTTTTTTTTTTTTTTTTTTTTTGAGATGGAGTCTTGCTCTGTCGCCAGGCTGGAGTGCAATGGCGCAATCTCGGCTCACTGCAACTTCCGCCTCCTGGGTTCAAGTAATTCTTCTGCCTCAGCCCCTCAAAAACTAGGACCACAGGCATGTGCCACCACGCCCGGCTAATTTTTTTTTTTTTTTTTTTTGTATTTTTTAGTAGAGATGGGGTTTCACCATGTTGGCCCGGATGGTCTCGATCTCTTGACCTTGTGATCTGCCCACCTCGGACTCCCAAAGTGCTGGGATTACAGGCGGGAGCCACCAAGCCCAGCCACCTGTCTTAAGGAGCTTTCAGCTGGGCACTTGAAAAAGATCTGCAACTGAAAGGAAAGGAGGAGTTATTTCTTCCCACTCTTGCTCTGCCTCAGGCGGCTACTTGGTAGTGGCTGAGCCTTTTACAAGGCTTTAGCCCCCATATATACCCCCTGCTTCCAAAATTCTGTAGGGCTGTCCTTGCAGAAGTTCTAGCACCAGCAATGCCAGCCTGTGAGCTCTGGAAACACCACCTTCTTGTTTTCCCTCCAGCTCTAGAAGCGTAGCATTTTCTTACTGTTGCTAAGTTCTAAGTTGCCTCATCATCTTACATTCGGCGGCTCAGCCTTTCCATCACCTGTAACCAATTTCCTATAATGACTCCCAGTTTCATAGGCCTGGCATAACTTGTTTTTCTGATGGGGCACTGGCTCAGGGGACAATTTAGGCCCAAAACTAAGGGCTTTTTTTCTTCCTGTTCTGTCAGAATATACTCAAAGATTAGATGACATGCTGCACATATGAAACCCACATAAGAAACCCACACAGCTATATATGTATCTAAACTGCTACTAAAATATTGAACAATAATAGGTTATGATGCTTTATACTGATAACCAAACTATGCTTTATTCTATCAGTAAATGTTACTAGATATTATCATAAAACAAGTAGGAGATATCTATTATTTATGTGATGGTTAATTTGATATTTCCACATGACTGGGTAAAGGTGTGCCCAGATACCTGGCAAAACATTATTTCTTAGTATGTCTGTGAGGGTGTCTCCAGAAGAGATTAGCATTTGAATTAGTAGGCTGAGTAAAGAGACCTGCCCACCCCATTGTAGGCAGATATAATCCAATCCATTGAAGGCTACAATGTAACAAAAAGGAGGAGAAAGGGCAAATTAATTCTCTCTCTCTTTCACTCTCACTCTCTCTTTTTGAAACAGGGTCTCACTCTGTTGCCCAGACTGGAGTGCAATGGTACAATCTCAGTTCACTGCAACATCTGCCTCCCAGGCTCAAGTGATTCTCCTGCCTTAGCCTCCTGAGTAACTGGGACTACAGGCATGCACTAGCACACCCAGTTAATTTTTGTATCTTCTGTAGAGATGGGGTTTCACCATGTTGCTCAGGCTGGTCTTGAACTTCTGGGCTCAAGTGATCCTCCTATCTTAGCCCCTTAAAGTACAGGCATTACAGGCATGATCTGCTCCACCTGGATTTCTCTCTCTTATTGAGCTGAAGCATTCATGTTTTTCTGCCTTTGAACATCTGAGCTCCTTGTCTTTGGGTCTTCAGACTTGTACTAAATTAGACCACCAGCTTTCCTGGTTATCCTGCTAACAGACAGCAGATGGTAGAACTTCTTGCTCTCCATAATTACATAAGCCAATTCCCATTGTATGTATATGCTTGGTTCCATTTCTCTGGAAAACCCTGTCTATCTTGTGTTAAACAGCAGTAACCATAATACCATGGGTGTGATGCAGTAGCTTAACATTTTTAAAGGAAAGTTATTATATGAAATGAGTAACTTAAAATGAAAGAATATATTTTGTTATATTGCACACTTTGGAAGCTAGTGTCTAAAATATTGCATTCAAACGTTTTCATTCATTCCAATCTTTTAGGATGTGTTATTTCTATTTGAAATATATAAAAAGACACTTTTATACATTTATATATCATTTCTCCTTTCTATGAACTGCCTGTTTATATACTGGCTCTTTTTGTTATAAAAATATTAGGATTTATATTTTTATTATTAATTTTTTAGAAAGTTTCATACTTATGTTTTAGAACTTTTGTGATGATGGAAGTGTTCCATAACTGCTCTGTCTAATCCAGTAACCACTGGTCTAACGTAGCTATTGAGCTCTTCAAATGGGGCTAGTGTAAACTGAGGAGCTTTATTTTTAATGTAATTTAAATTAATTTAATTTTACTTATTTATTTTTAAGTCTACTTAAGTTCATACATGTGCAGAATGTGCAAGTTTGTTACATAGGTATACATGTGCCATGGTGGTTTCCTGCACCCATCAACCGGTCATCTGCATTAGCTATTTCTCTTAACACTATCCCTCCCTTTGCCCCCCAACCCCAACAGTCCCCAGTGTGTGATATTCCCCTCCCTGTGCCTGTATGTTCTCACTGTTCAACTCCCACTTACGAGTGAGAACATACAGTGTTTGGTTTTCTGTTCCTGTATTAGTTTGCTGAGAATGATGGTTTCCAGCTTCATCCATGTCCCTGCAAAGGACATGAACTCATTCTTTTTTATGGCTGCAGAGCATTCTATGGTATATATGTGCAACATATTCTTTATGCAATCTATCATTGATGGGAATTTTGGTTGGTTCCAAGTCCTTGCTATTGTGAATAGTGCTGCAATAAACATACATGTGCAGGTATCTTCATAGGAGAATGATTTATAATCCTTTTCAGTGACCCTATATGACTAGTAGCTACCATACTAAACAGCAGAGATTTGCATATTAAGAAAATTGAGTCATTATTATTGGGAAAATAGAGTTAATCCCTATTCTGTAGCTTTTTTCCCTTACTCTTCTTTATCTTTAGCCAAATACTTCTTGCAACATTAACTCAAAGAATGTACAGAAAAATCTAAGATGAATGGATATCCTGCTGGCATGTTTTGTGCTAAACTAAAAATCTGTACCAGGTTGTCAAGATTACTGAGCAACCCAATGTTTCTCACACTTTGCAGTAAATTGAAATCACTTGGGAATATTTTTAAAATCCTAATTTAAAAATCTGGGCTCCCACCCCAAGACAGTCTCCCTAGGTACCAGAATTAGAATGCACAGTGAAATTTAGTAATCGGGCGGGGGGCGGTGGCTCATGCCTGTAATCTCAGCACTTTAGGAGGCTGAGGTGGGTGGATCATGAGGTCAAGAGATCAAGACCATCCTGGCCAACATGGTGAAACTCTGTCTTTACTGAAAATACAAAAATTAGCCTGGCATTTGGCATGTGCCTGTAGTCCCAGCTACTCGGGAGGCTGAGGCGGAAGAATTGCTTGAACCTGGGAGGCGGAGGTTGCAGTGAGCCGAGACTATGCCACTGCACTCCAGCCTGGGTGACAGAGCCAGACTCTGTCTCAAAAAAAAAACAAAAAAAAAAAAAGAAAGAAAAATAAATTTAGTAATCAAAGACATAACCTGAAATCAGCGAATAGCCTAGGATTGATGAGAGACAGCTGCATTGGAGAAGAGTTAGCAAGAGTTCCTGAGAAGTTACATCACTACTGTGATATAAGAGCTGAAGGGCCCCTGGAGCTGATGGCTTTCCTGATATGTGGTGGCCACATCCACTCAGCTAGGGACAGTTACCGGGATATTTAGAAGTTGTTCATTATAGCTGAACATCTATGATGCTGTTGCTGTACATACTCTGTGGTTGCCTGCCTTTTATTATTTTTAAATCTAAGTAAATTTGTAGCTGGATGAAGCCTGTTCAATCAGTCAGAATGTCAATCTTAACCCAAGACCACTGCTGCTGCTGCTGAACAAATGTGGGCATTGCTATCACATAGGCTGAATATATTTCCCAATTCATACCTTTTCTATTATATACGCTATATTTTTATGCAGCCTTCCATATATTACCTAATTTTTCATCTTTTCCTCTATGGCATTTGGATTTGGTTCTCTTTGCTCAGAAAGTTAGGCCCCTTCCAATATTACATGTTTATCTTTACATTGTCCTATATTTCCTTTAATACTTTTTTCCCGCATCTGTATTATTTTTAAATATTTAATTTATCTTAAATCTATTTTGATATAAAAGAGTTATTTACTATTCTAGAAAGCTATGATTTCCACATTGACTAATACATATTTCCTTAAATATGTATTATTAAGGCTTTCAATGCCGTATCTTTTGTATGCAAATCCCTAACTGTATTTGGACATGGTAACAGATATTCAATTTGTTCTTACACTATATTTTAATGTGCCAGTATCAACATGTTTAATTAATACATATTTTAAAATTTTTCCTAACATGCAAATTCTCCTTACCATTATTCTTTTTGCTAATTAACTTAGTTATTTCTCATATACGTTTTTCTATATGACATTCAGAATGATCTCATTTATACAGATTATTTTAGGGAGAATGAATAGCTTTATAATATTGTATTTTACTCAAAAGCAGATAGGTCATTGCATTTAATCAAGTGTTCTTTTGTGTCCTTTAGTAATATTTTAAATCGTTCTTTTTTGTTTCTTGTACATTTTCTATTACATTTTTTTCCTTGATATCTATTCGTTTTTTGGATTACTTACACACTGTTGGAGGGAGTCTAAATTAGTTCAACCATTGTGAAAAACAGTATGGTGATTCTTCAAAGAGCTAAGAATCATTTGACCTAGCAATCCCACTACTGGGTATATACCCAGAAGAATATAAATCATTCTACCACAAAGACACATGCACACAAATGTTTACTGCAACATTAGCCACAATAGCAAAGACACAGAATCAACATAAATGCCCATCAATGACAGACTAAGGAAAATATGGTACATATACACCACAGAATACTACACAGCCCTAAGAAAAGAATGAGATCATGTCTTTTTTGGAAACATGGATGGAGCCAGAGGCCATTATCCTTAGCAAATTAATGCAGGAACAGAAAACCAATTTTCTTAATATTCAAATCTCTGCCATTCAATATGGTAGCTACTAGCAACAGAGGGTCACTGAAAAAGATTATAAACCATTCTACTATAAAGACACATGCACTTATGTTTATTGCAGCACTATTCCCAGTAGCAAAGACTTGGAACCAACCCAAATATCCATCAGTGATAGACTGGATAAAGAAAATGTGGCACATATACACCATGGAATACTACGCAGCTATAAAAAGGATGAGTTCATGTCCTTTGCAGGGACATGGATGAAGCTGGAAGCCATCATTCTCAGCAAACTAACACAAGAACAGAAAACCAAACACCACATGTTCACACACTCATAAGTGGGAGTTGAACAATAATAACTCATGGACATAGGGAGGGGAACATCACACACTTGGACCTGTTGGCAGGTGGTGGGCTAGGGGAAGGATAGTGTTAGGAGAAATACCTAATGTAAATGACCGGTTGATGGGTGCAGCAAACCACCATGGCACATGTATACCTATGTAACATACCTGCACATTCTGCACATGTATCCCAGAACTTAAGTATAATAAAAAAAATAAATTAGTTTAATTTAAATTAAATTAAAAATAAAGCTCCTCAGGTTACACAAATTAACTATTAGGTACCAGGCTTAGTACCTGGGTGACAAAATAATCTGTACAACATGCATTTAATTGTTTAACAAACCTTCACATGTATCCCTAAACCTAAAAGTTTTAAAAAAATTTTAGCAAAGTAAATTTTGCATAATAATTTGACATGAAATTTAAAAGGTAAATGCAAATGCACAAAGAAAAAAAGTCAAAAAATTAAAAAATAAAACAAAAGACTTAACAATAACAAAAAAACATATCTGGATCTCCAAGAGTAGCTTCAGAATATATGCTTCCCTGAAGATAAATTATACAAATCAATAAATAATAAACCCCACTTCCAATCTACTCTAGTTTGGATTCTATTATAAATGAGATGTGTATTCCTTTTACATTGTCCACTTAGTTATTTAAATATAGGAAGATAATTTAAGAATTTAAAATTTAATTTTGTTGTTAGAATTATTAACGAATTACCTTTATAAAATAATTATCCCAATGATTCTCTTAGATTATTTAAGAAATATAATTGTATCCACTTCAAATCTTGGTTTCTCCTTTCTAATATTAAATATTTTTTAATCTCATCTCTTTTTAAAATATAGTTAATAAAGTTGCAAATTAAAGATGGAAAATTAGCAAAGTGAGTGGCATGTATTAGTTTTGTCTAGATCTTAAGGAACAATGAAGAAACACTTCAAAAGGACAGAATTGCTTCCAAGATGGAAAAATGCCAAATGTAGCCTCCTGGGGAAAGAACAAGCCAAAAGGCAGATGTCTAACACACCATATCACAGCCATGATAAGAGGGAATAGAGTAAAGGGAGTGATGTTGTCATTGAACTGTCACATGGTAGAATGTGAGATACAAGTTGTAAAGTATTTCAGAAATATGTTGTTCTCAGATTGATGATTTGAAAACAAACTGGAATGGGGGTGTGCACTCTGAAGAGACACTAAATTGGCTGCTAACTCTAGTCCCTGTCTTCAAATAAATTTTTTGCTTTCTTATAAATTTAAAGACTGTGAGGCCATATCACAATTGATCTCACATTGCTGTGTGCATCTATAGCTCATAGGAGTTCATATATACTTTTTTTTTTAAGACAGTCCCACTCTGTTGCCCAGGCGGGAATGCAGTGGCATGATATCAGCTCACTGCAATCTCTGCCTCCCAGGTTCAAGTGATTCTCATGCCTCAGCCTCTCGAGTAGCTGGGATTACAGGTGTGCGCCCCCACGCTAATTTTTGTATTTTTAGTAGATAAGGAATTTTTTGTGTTTTGCATTTTTTTTATATTTTTTTGTATTTTTAGTAGATACGGGATTTTATCTTACTGGCCAGGCTGATCTCAAACTCCTCAAGTGATCCACCCACTCCAACATCCCAAAGTGCTGGGATTACAGGCCATATATATTTTTTTGTATATTATATACTGAAGTAAAGCTCCAATATACATGCATCTCACAGAAGCTTATGAGAAGGGACCAACATAACTTCCTGTAGAATCTGCACAAATGCAAAGAGAGGAAATAGACCTATCAACACTACTTAATGAAAAAGATGCCTAGCAAACTGTGTTGATTGGTGATTGAGGTCATATTTAAAACCCAAATGCTTTTCTAACTCCCTAGGAGATATACAGTTTCCAAATTTTTCTCTAATTCTTCAGGATGCCTGTTCACTTTGTTAACTGTTACCTTTGCTATGCAGAAGGTTTTTGTTCATGTGGTTCTACTTGTTTATTTTTTATTTTGATGTCTGTGCTTTGGATATCATATCTAAATATATTATGCATTACTGAGGCCAATGTCATGAAGTTGTTTCTATAGGTTTTTTTCTAGCAATTTTACAGTTTCAAATTTTCCATTTAAGTCTTTATCCCATTTTGAGTTAATTTTTACATGTGGTATAAGATAAGGGTCCAGGCCAGGCATGGTGGCTCATGCCTGTAATCCCAGCACTTTGGGAGGCCAAGGCAGGCGGATCACCTGAGGTCTGCAGTTTGAGTCCAGCCTGGCTAACATGGTGAAATCCCATTTCTACTAAAAATAAAAATTAGCTCAGTGTGGTGGCACATGCCTATAATCCCTGCTACTCAGCAGGCTGAGACGGGAGAATCACTTGAAGCCAGGAGAAGGAGGTTGCAGTGAACCAGGATTGCACCTCTACCACTGCATTCCAGCCTGGGCAACAGAGAGAGACTCCATCTCTTAAAAAAAAAAAAAAAAAAAGAAAAAAAGATAAAGGTCCAATTTCATTGTTCTGCATGTGGATATTCAGTTTTCCCAGCAGCCATTTGTTGAAGCGACTATCCATTCCCCATTGTCTTTTCTTCTTTACAGAGCATGGGTCTCGCTATATTGCCCAGTTTGGTCTTGAACTCCTGGTCCCAAGTGATTTTTCCTCCTCAGCCTCCCAAAATGCTGGGTTTACAGGTATGAGCCACCATGCCTGAACCCCATTGTGTATTCTTTTTTTCTTCCTTATTATTTTAACTTCTATTTTAGGTTCAGGTGTACATGTGCAGGTTTATTACATAGGTAAATTGTGTGTCACGGGGATTCTATGTACAGATTATTTTGTGACCCAGATAATAAACATAGTACCTCATAGGTAGTTTGATCCTCACCCTTCTCCTACCCTCCACCCTCAATTAGGTTCTGGTGTGTGCTGTTCCCTTCTTTATCTCCATATGCACTCTATGTCCCCACTTGTAAGTAAGAATATGCACTACTTGGTTTTCTCTTCCTGTGTTTGTTCTTGACATCCTTGTGGAAGATCAGTTGACCATAAATGTGTGGGTTTATTTCTGGGCTTTATTATGTTTTATTGGTCTATATGTCTGTCTTTATGGCAGTGCCATACTGTAGCTTTGTAATATATTTTGAAATCAGATGTGAGATGCCTCTAGCTTTGTTCTTTTTCAAGATTGTTTTGGCTATTCAAAACATTGTATGTGGTTCTATATAAATTTCTCATTTTATATAAATTTTAGAACTTTTTTTTCTTTTTCTGTAACAAAATGCTACTGGGATTTTGATAGGGATTGCACTGGATCTATAGATTGCTTTGAGAAGTATAGGCATCTTAACAATATTAAGGCTTCCAATCCATGAACACAAAAATCTTCTCATTTATTTGGTTCTTCTTTAACTTCCTTCAGCCCTGTTTTGTAGTTTTTAGTGTACAGCTCTTTTGCTCCCATGGTAAAGTTTATTCCTAAGTATTTTATTCTTTTTGATAGTATTATAAATGAGACTATGTTTTAAATTTCCTTCTTAGATAATTTATTATTAGTATGTATAAACTAAATATATAATACTACTATACTAAAAATGTATCAATAACTTCTCCAACTCAATAGCAAAAATAAGGTAAAAACACCCTGATTTTAATATGAGCAAAAGACGTGAGCAGACAGTTCTACAAAGAAGATATACACATAACCAGCAGGTAGTGAAAAAGATACTCAACATTGCCAGTCATCAGGGAAATGCAAATCAAAACCACAATGAGATATCACCTCATACCTCTTAGGATAGCTATCGTTTATAAAATGAAAGTGAAATATAACAAGTGTTGACAAGAATTTGGAGAAATCAGAACCCTAGTACATTGTTGGTAGGAATGTAAAATGATACAACCACCATGGAAAACAGTATGCAGTATGGAACTTCCTCAAAAATTAAAAATAGAAATACCATGTGACTCAGCAATCCTGATCCCAGGTATTGATCCAAAAGAACTGAAATCAGGATCTCAAAGAGTATCTATACCCCCATACTCATTGCATCATTATTTACAATAGTGAAGACGTGGCAACAACCTCAATGTCCATAGGCAAACAAACAGATTTTAAAATTGTGGTTTTTACAAGCAATGGAATGTTATTCAGCCTTAAAAAAAGAAAGGATATTCTGCCTCAAAGTTCATATAACAAAAATAAACTTTGAGGACACTATGCTAAGTGAAATAAGCCAGTCACAAAGGGACAAATAATGCATCTTGCCACTTTCTTATGAGGTACATGTATCTAAAATAATCAAATCTATAGAAGCAGAAAGTTGAATGGTGGTTGCCAGGAGATGGGAAAAAGGTGAAATGAGGAGGTGTCATTCAACAGATAAATGTTTCAGTTAAGCAAGATGATTGAGTCCTAGAGATCTGCTATACAACACTGTACTTATAGTTAACACAATACTGTATTGTGCACTTAAAAATTTGTTAACTTTTTACCACAATTTAAAAAAAATGCAGCCACTTTTTAACCATGCATTAGCAGGTTAGCCATCTTCAAAAGCTAGAGAATGTGTAGCTAAATAGAAATATAAACAGGAAGGTTTCTGAAGATTTAGACTAATAATGTAGACTACAATTAAAATATCTTTTTTGGATCAGAGTCTTGAAAGATAAAAGCAGCTTCAGGCACTCTCTAGGCATCTGCCAAGTACTGAGGCAAGTATTGCAGTGCATTAAGTTTGACAACTTGACATGTTGACACACACGGCATTAGTACTGCTACACCTTCTATCACCACAAATGCTGCTTGTAGGCTTAGGTCAAGAGAATAAGGGCTCAACATAAAGAAGGAAAAATGCCACTCAGAAGGAGGAGAGTCACCTACCCTACAGCATGTAACTCTTCTGTATTTCTGCCTCCTCAAATTTTCTGTTAAACTACCCTCAGGCATTTATTTATCTGACTTAAAACAAATGCATGTGGAAATCTTTGTGAGCAGTGTTTCTACCCTGTCTGGCTTATAGAGCTGACAACTCAGTCATTCACAGTAATAATAATGACGAATATTTTGTGACAGGTGGTACTTCTGCCTAATTGACTATACCTTGCCACAGGGTCTCTATGTCTTTCACCAGCCAAATCCAGAACCATGACACTAGAAACTTCCAGTTAAAAAACAAAGAGATACTACAGATATGCAATAAAGGGTTTTTGTTTGAAACGTCAAGTACAACTGAAGTCTATTTTAAAATAAAGCAAACTATTCTTATGTTTAACGAGCGTATTTACTTAATTTATATGACTGGTACCACCCCATTCATTGCCCTTGTAGTCTGCAGTGTGAAAGAATCTTAGGCATTTATCAGAAAGGATTTGGAGAATTTGGCCGTGAAGTTCCTGCACATGTTATCTACCTAAAATAATTTCTAAGATGTTGATTTCATGATATCTCAGAAATTGTTCTTAAGTGAGTGAAAATTATACCTTATGTTTACTTTTTCAATCATGTACAATAAACCAAAGAGTCTTTTTATCACAGATGATGAGGAATTTTGTTTTCAATCTGAGAAGAGAAAGTTTAGTAGCTTGCACTTTCTAAATTTTCATAAGGTATTTGCCATTCAGCAGGATACTTTGTATAAATTATATTTTATGAACATTGGACTATACTTTTACTGAAGAAATATTTCAATGTGTAATATTTTAAAATATCACATATCTATCAAGTTTGCATTTCTATTAAATGATCTGTATAGATAGTAAAATGTTCTGCTTTTCCTCTTAAGGATTATTTGCAAGAAGTGGCAGAGGATTTTATTAATTATTTCAGATATGCAGAAGTCATTGTTCTCTCTGGTATTCGAAGTGAGATCAGATGAGGAGAGAATGAAGAATCTTCCCTGCAGCATTTCAATCCGTGTTGTTTTTACTGTGTTTGTTCCTAAACCAATAATACTTGTCTTTTCTTTCTCTTTCTATCACATACTTGTATAATGCCTCATGTGTTTCCTAACTGTCTTTCATAGACTTATTTGTATCATCTGGAACAGATTGTGAAGCTCTTAAAGGAAATTGGTATATTTTGTATAATTGGTATACATCCTGTAGTATCTACAAAAACTGGGCCAGAAAACAAAAAGTTGGAAAACATGTATTTGTAAAATATAACAAAGGGTTAACTTTCTTATGAAGTACATCAATTTGAAATTGTTCTTCGGCTTAAAAAATGCAAATTGAAGTGGTCTGTGTTCTTCCAGGCAGAAAAGTCAAGAGTTAGGGCACAATTCATCATATTTCAATTTTCCTGCTTCAGCAATTAGCGATTCAGAGAGAGAGAGAGACCTTCCTTTAGAGTGGGACCACAGTAACTATGGAGTAGAATAAAACTTTGCAGCTACCTAGGATTAACAGGAAATATATACAGATACATACATACATATATATACACACATACATATACACATACATACATGTAAAAATACACATACACACATATACATATACTTTCAGAGATTTGGGGTTATCTACACAACAACTTAGCTATGTGATGTGTGGTGATGGTATCTATTGCACTAAGTCTTAACTTTGATCTTGACATTTAAAGTTATCTGTCAAATTTCTTTGCCATACCCAAAATTATCTTCCAGTCCTTCCAAAACTTGACATTCCAATCTGACCAGTAATCTCACTAGTTATTACACAAGGAACCATAACTCTGAATATTCCCAATGTCCATGCTTTTTTCACATCTTTTCAGCTTCATAAAATAGCCTCCTTAATCCTTCCATAATCTAAACTATAATGCTTTCTTCAAGACCTATGTAAGCCTTACTTCTTCTTTGACAAATTTAGCTTAAAATGATTTCCATGTTCTGTCCATTTCCAAATGCTTAGGAATCTGTACCTAATATTTGCATCTTCCTCTGAATCTTTCTTTGGTTTGCCCTGACAAAACTGATCTCTTTAATGATTTAGTAGTTGTTTTGCTTTTGTTTTTGAAATGGACTCTCGCTCTTGTCACTCAGACTGGAGTGCAGTGGTGCAATCTCAGCTCACTGCAACCCCTGCCTCCCAGGTTCCAATGATCCTACTAACACCTCAGCCTCCTGAGTAGCTGGGATTACAGATGCATGTCACCATGCTCAGCTAACTTTTTTGTATTTTTAGTACTGACAGGGTTTCACCATGTTGCCCAGGCTGGTCTCAAACTCCTGGCCTCAAGTGATCCTCCCATCTCAGCCTCCCAAAGTGCGCAAAGTGCTGGGATTACAGGTGTGAGCCACCACACCCAGCCTTCTTCAGTGATGTTAACATAAATGCTTTTGAAATCTTCCAGAAATTTGGAAAAGATAAGCACAGATTAGCAGATTGACATATTCAAATCCATTCATTTATTGGTTCTTTCACCAATTTACTTAACAAAAGTCATGTGCCATACTGGATGTTGGATGCCAGAAATGTCAAGATCAGAAAAAGAAAATCTCACCCATAAAAAAGTTCAAAATTTATAGGAAAAAGAAAAATGTGCCATCTTGATATATTAAATCGGTACAGCCTAAATGTACTAAAAAGAAGGGCTGATGGGGGCAAGAGGGAGTCACTTTTAGAGTAATCGGAATAGTATCCTACAAGAAAGTGCATTTTATTCACTCATTCCTTCAATAAATATTTAATATATGACTGCGACATGCCAGGTGCTGTTACACTTTGGGGATACTGAGATGAAAGGTCACAAGGTACAGTATTTACAGAGCTTACACTCAAGAGGGGGAAGACACCGAGTAAATCAACAGATTAGAGAAAGCAATGTTACCTTAACAGGATTATGATAGATGCCATGTTTTTATTTGTATTGGTTTCAATCAGTAAGGATATCATCATGCCACCATTTCACCATGATGCCTCAACTTTTATAGGAGTAAGCAAATAAGGCAAATGGCAGTGCCTGGGTTTGGCTTTCCCCAAGCTTGCTTAACAGAAAAACATTTTCATGTTTGATTGATCACTTTAAAAAAATACATTTTAATTAACATACCTAAATATTAGCATGCATTAGCCACTACTTATCCAGTTTAAATTCCAGTGCTTAATTCAAAAAAGAGTAGAAGAAAATCCAAACATCTAGTTAAATAAATATCTCATTAAGTTTTTACTGTTATTGGTTCATAATTACTGTTTATTTTATTCCTAGTTTGAATGGTTTTCATGGAATTAACTGAACCGTAATACCCAGTGTTTGGAGTTTTGGTGTCTGTGTGTGCGTGTGTTTTGTTTTGTTTGTTTGTTTTTCCTCTTACAGCTTCAACTTGCTTTGGATTTCAAACAGCTTTTCTTAAAACTGCTTGTAGGCAACTTCTTCTGGTCCCACTGTTGTGCCCTCTAGAGAAAGAGCAATGCTACTTCTTTCATTTCAATTTACATCAATAAGCATGGATTGAACGGCCACCAAGAGCTTTAAAGATACAAAGGTGAGTAAATCACAGTCCATTTCTTCAATGAGTTTATAATGTATAACGGAGTTCTAAGAACTTTCAAAAAAGAGGCAACTGACTGGTCAAAGAAAATTATCATTATGTGCCCAAAAAGGCTTCCAAATTATCTGTGTGCTAAGAATGATGCTTCATTAAGTAACCCATTTTCTCTGGTTCCAGCAGCTCAGCCAGAGAAGGAAAAATAGTTCTTTGATTGCAGTGTGTTGTTCTTGGCCCACAAAAGATCCAAACAAATACTTTTCTGCACTAAGAAAGAAGTGTTTTCTTTGTCATCAAACAAACTTCCTTTATCTTCCTCCTTCTATCATGTGTTTATATGCCATATCCAGGTTTATTTATCAATCAACTACAAATATCATCCACTTCATCACAAAATGCCTCTTTCCCAGTCTCCCTCTTATAGGAGCTGCACCAGCAGCTTACACACTTACACACTTTACAATGCCCAGCAATTTACACACTTACATACTTTACAGAGACTAGAGAAGGGTTTATACATACATCATATATATGTATATATGTGTATGCATATATACACATATACAACTCCACATATTATATATATATATAAATTCCCATATACCAGAGAAAGAAATAGGGTTTCAAAAATCTGTTTTCAGAAGAAATAAAAGGCATAAATTACTTTTACTAACTTTAAATAAAGACAAAGCAGGCTGGGCTCAGTGGCTCACGCCTGTAATGCCAGCACTTTGGGATGCGAAGGCGGGGTGGACTGCTTGAGGCCAGGAGTTTGAAACCAGCCTGGCCAACATGGCGAAACCCCGTCTCTACTAAAAATACAAAAATTAGCCATGTGTGGTGGTGGGTGCCTGTAATCCAAGCTACTTGGGAGGCTGAGGCAGGAGAATTGCTTGAACCAGGGAGGCGGAGGTTGCAGTGAGCCAGGATCGTGCCACTGTACTTCAGCCTGGGCAACAGGGTGAGACTCTGTCTCATAAATAAATAAATAAATAAATAACAGTGCAAGACTATTATGTTTTTGAAGAAAGCAACTTTTTATACAAGTCTTATTTATTTCTTAGACCCCCACATTACTTAATGGACTAATAGGGTTTTGGGTTTTTTTTTTTGCCAATTTTTGAGAACCCTGTAAAATAAATTTATTCTTAGTATTCTCATAAATTTACCATAAAATGTATTAGAAAATGAATATTTACCATATTTTCTTCTGGAGAAAAGTTTTCAACTTAAGTTTGAAGATTCTGTATTTCTACTTAATTTAAGAGATTGGCAAACAAGATGCAGTACTGACTATACTTCTTTCCCTGAGAGACTATATCTTTTGTTAAAGAACATACCCAGATGCTGTCCTCTTGGCGATACTGTTTCCAGTTCCAGCCACTATCACTGAACATCAGGAGGTAGCTGGTCACCCAGTTGGAGCTCCCATATCCCCCTTGAGTGGCCACAGCGGTAACCTCCATTCTCTCTCCAAGGTCAATTTGCAACCACTGGTATTTGTTAGACACAAGTGGAGACCAGCCACCAGCTCCTTTTATTAAAAATAGAAACAAGAGAAAGTTGGGAAAGAAAAGTTAGTTAAAAATCTATGTTAGTAAAGCAGAAATGCCAGCAAGACTGTATTTCTCTATGGAACTTAAATTTCCAAAATATGAAACTTCTTATAATTGTAGAAACATATAGAAAAGAATTTAGTATAATTTTATGATGTCTATGTTAATTAACTGTGTTCATTTCTAGGTTTTATAGCCTCCTAAAACTTAGAGAACTAGGGGTCTTGCTGAATGTTTAATGTGTTGAATTTGACAGGAACACTGAGGACTAGCATGTCTACTGCACACATGCATGACTGGGTAATGGTCTGCTCTCCTACCCCTTTACCCAGGACTGGATGTAAGGAAATAATTTCAAGCTATGATGGAACGAAAAATCTACTTTTGATCATTTTTAGACTTAGAGAAAGGAGTACATTGTTAAGTCTGGGAAAACAAAAGTTAAGAAATCGTTCCTGCCCTCAAGATGTTTACAGTCTTTGGGAGGGATAGATATTGAAAACCACGTTGGAAACAACAGTCATGATGGAGGATGAGCAGGAGAAAATAATACAACAAAGATGCTCTACCCAGTGGTGGGCTGGAGCTCGTTCCCAACAGTTTGTGAGAGACAATCATGACATTTTCAATTTTGCAAGCTAGTTATTAAACATGACCATCTTTGCAATTGGCCATGATGGGACTGTTTAAACTATGGAAATTGCAAACTCTGCAAATAAGCACCTGCCCCCACCCAGTTAGTTTATCAACACACCACTGGTTCTATCCTATATAGGGAGAGGTTGGTGGGTGAGAGGATGGGGGAAAAGAGAACCAAGGAAATCATAGAGCAAGCTGTGCTTGATCACTCAGAAGTAAAAAATAAAAGTTTGATGTATGTTCAAGGAAGTAATGTGTGGAGCATAATTAACTGTGTTATATTTTATCCAGCACACACCAAAATAGTACAGATATGACTCCTATATATCTTGTTAAGATGCATCATTCTTCCAGTTTAATATAATAATTTGGGGATTTGCAGAATTATTTAACATTGCTGATTATATAAGTAATATATAATAATTGTATAAGTTATGAAATAGTGTTTGATCCTATTTCTCAAATCCATATTTATCTAACAATTAATGTTTATTAAAATGCAACATCAATTATATAACACCCCAAATAACAATGTTAGCACATTTTCTTTCCCTCATCCTTTTGCTGCTCACCTTGAGGCTCTGATAATAAGGTCTGGACTTTTAGATATAGATGACCATTAATTTATATAGTTTTGAATCAAGCATTATTCTTGGCATACATAATCCATTCTATGAAACCTTGAGTACAAGACCTAATTCAAAGAAATGCTCAATAAATGTTTGCTTTTATGAAGGAGCATATGTCATTGTAAGATCTGAAGGGACACACCTCTGTTGACGACTGCTTTCTAAGACTTCAAGATTATTTTGATGGTAGAACGCAGCATAATGACACTCTGACAGATGAACAGCAGAACTCTGCTACTTACAACTACAAACAGGAGAAGACTCCAGGCAGGAGCACAGAGGATTGCATCAGGGGACAGGATAAGGGCAAACTGGAGCTGCTGGAGGCAGCTTCTGCATGATAAGCAGGGTAGGGCTAGCTAGCTAGGCTTGTCATACAGGTGGGCTTCCTATGAACTGGCTAATTTGAACAATTTATCTAGGAGGCACTGGGACACCCCTAGTTGTCTGGCACCTGTCCTAGCAATGATGCTTAGTGACCCTAAAGAGTGAAAACCTAATAAAGGAAGTGGTTGGAGTATGGACATAATCAGCTGCTGAGAAAGGAAACTGACCAGTACTAGCCAGGGCTTCAAAAGTGGGTCAAAGAAGCATTTTAAAAGATTATATTACAACAAACTGCACACATACCCCTTAATCTAAAATAAAAGTTGAAATTATTTTCAAACATTTTATTACAAAAAGGTCCTCTCTTCATGGCATCACGCTAACTTGCATTCCGGTATAATCCCTGTTTCTTACTATATTGTCTTTAGAACTAGATACGTCACCAAATTTCCATCTTTCTTAAAGTGAATCATTGTTCAAAAGTGTATTCCACTCCATATGTCAAAAGTACAACACTCTTTCTCTTTTTTGGATCCAGAAATTTATCACATACTACAATTTTTGTTTATGTGTTTTAAATGTTCTCGGTATTTGTTCTTAAAGAAACTGTGATGTAGGGTGCAGTTTCTTTGTACACTAATATTATCTACCTTTATGCTTGTCAAGTAGAATATTCTCATCTTTTAAGCAAGAGGGCTTGTTACGTGGACATGGGCCCTGGGTGTTTTGGGGTCATTTTGTTTAGGACAGCATTGCTGTCCAAGAAGGGCACTTCCTACCCTTGCAGATTGTTATTTATAAGGAATTTGTTCTTGAATGATCTGAAGCACGCTTTAAATAGCACCCTGCCACAAATAGCTTGGGGAGTTCTTGAACTCTGCAGGAACTGCTCTCGTGGCATTATTTTAAAATCTGAATCAATGCTTCCTCCATCCTTCATTTTTCAGGATGTGATGAAACACCATCCATCCTCCTCCCCTTATTCTAATACTGTATTACTTAACATTTGCTGATCAAGGGAGTCCTTCGTGTCAGGTACTTTGTGAAGGCCTTGTTAATTAATTCTCAGTGCAATCTATGTAGTACAGGGTGTGTTAGATTCAAAAAGTCTGAACACTTTGCCCTCATCCATGGAGCAGGCAAGAGGCACAATACCCTTAACTAGGACACAGCAGTTCCTCTCACAGTGTCAGGATGCAAAGGTGGCAATCTGTGGTTCCCAGTGGATGTAGAAAAGACTCGCTGATGCTGTTGGAGGTCAGGGAAACTCAGGATTAAGATGCCAGACAGAAGGGTCAACTTCCCTCCCTGTAGTTAGCAATGGACCATGTCTTTCAAGTATAGGTACATGATAGACATGACACATGGATGAGAATTTCCCTCCACTGTCCTATCTAATCTTACTCTTTCCCTCCAGGCCCTGTCAAAACTTTGGAAATTGAAGCATCTTTAATTCTCTTATTGCTGCAACTGTGTATCTCTCTGTATTTTTGTCATTTTTTTTTTTACAAGGAAAAGTTAAGAGGGTGAATGAAGTGCCCCTGGAATGCCACCATCTCAGCCCGGAAATTCCACATACGGAATTGCATCTGTATCAGCCAATTCCTCTGAGAAAACACTGATTAATCTGCTTCTTCCCCTTTCTAGTTAATTGTAATGGTCTAAGGCCTGTAATGAGAACATGTTTTTCTAAAATCCAGAATTTCATAGTATTTATTTTGCATTTCCATGCCTCTATAGGCCAGTATTTTAAAAAGCAAGCACATGACAGAAACACAGCAAAGAAAAAAGAATCGGTGTGATTCTAATGAGTTAAAATCGGATCATCAATTCTCATCAGGAGAAAGAGGAACCCCTCACTGACCGCCCCCTCTTTACAGCACCACTCACAGTTACAGCTGCCCCAGCCGACTTGAAACATTCACAGTTAATTGACCTTGAACATTTCAATTTCTTACCTGTGGTGAAAAGGTACTACCGGTATGCAAATTAAGCTATATCATTAACGAGGTACACTGATAAAGTAATGGAAACTCAGATACTTCTAGGCTACACCAAGTAATTTCAGCCAGGTAAGTTGGCCACAGGGAATCCAAATATCCATCCCAGGTTTTAAGCTGTGTAGCTCTGCAGATGCACATGTGTGATAGAGTGGTAGGCTTGTGCCAATTTTAAGACAAATGCTAAATAGTAAAATGGAAAAGAGATAAGTCGATTATTCTTTGCAGACTTTTTTTTTTTTTTTTTTTTTTTTGCCAGCCTATGATGACAGGAAGGGACACCAGTGACATAAAATACAAACATAACTACCGCTTAGGTTAGATCACCAGCCATATGGCCACCACCAAACTGCATAGCCCTCAGAAACACGCTATTGTCATATTTACTTTTTTAATGAAGAAAGCGATGACTAACTCCAGCAAATTATAAACTCTGTATTACTATAAAATAAAATGTAATGATTTATTTTGTTTATTAACAAAAATTTCAGCTGCTAGTTAAGTGTTATTTGACCTCATATTTTAGTATGCTAATATATTCAATTTCATTAATAAACCAATTCATATGAAACTAAAGACCACCTTTTCATAACCCCATCTCTTCCACGGTTACTGATAATTTACCCACAAAACAAAAACAAGAGTCTTGCCCCCACAAGTTCATATTTTTTCCCATACTGCAGGTTTCCTTTCCCTGTTCCACCATCCTCTTTCTCCTGCCTTAACCTTGTTACTGAGACTTGGCGTAATAAAGTGTCATAAATCTATTCAAATGGTAACATTTCTCAGCTCTTCATATTACACCCTGAAACTCACATTTAGAAGTAAAAGTTCTCCCCATTCACAAGACTCTTAAATGCTGCAGTATTGTTATGATAATTACATTTTAAAAGCATATTAAGAACCTACTGATTTCTCACACCTTCAGCAAACATAAGATTATATGGCAGTTATAACGTTTTGAATTATAAAAAAAAAATTATTATTGCTATTAGCTCCAAAGAGAGTTATGATTGCAGGAAAGTTGAGTTTAGAAAAAATGTAGTAACTGATTAACCACAAACACAGCATCTCTTTTATCTGCTGACTACCACTTTTCAACATCAGATTTCTGAGAAACTTGCTTCTAAAATATATGCTGCTATGAATTATAAGGAAAAAAAAGCAAACTAAAAATTATCTAGGGCCTACTGTATGCTAAGCACACCACTAGAAATTACATACACTGTATTAACTTAATTATTAAAATTAGTTAGATGAAATATGCTTTAACATCTCTTTTCAAAAAAAAAAAAACAAAAATATTTGTAGAGGCTAGGTAAATTTTCCCAATACTATGCAAATATTTTAGTGCAGGTGAGAAATTACTTATTTTTAATACTGTTTTAATCCGTGGGAGAATGCCACTTTACAAATCACCCCATTTTTCATTCTTTACTCCTGGAGTAATTACAACTATCTTTACCCCATAGTAGTATATTTTCTCCCAAGAATATGCTCAAAAAATTTATTCAGTATGATTTAATTATAAATTGCCCGGCTGGCTGAATTATGTTTAAGACTCATATATCCCATCTACTAAATATCACCAGTATTTTGTGCTGGTCAGGGAGGCACAATTTAAAATTTCAGGGAAGTAAAAGGAAAAGGTGAAGAAAAAATACTCTTAGTTGGAGCTTTAAAATATAGATAAGAATCACCTTTATCACCTAGTAACATTAAAAATGGCATGACAGACATTCCTGGTGGTCATCAGTAAAGGTGATGTGTCAACTTTACACAAATAGAGACTGCACAGACAGGAGGAGTTACATTTCTTCCTCGAGATTTTAAAGTGTAGAAGGACACAGATGTTCAAAGACACAAAACACAAGTGAACATAATTGAATGACGGTTCTAGCCACCATTAGGACATCTAAATTCCTAGCAAATAATTGGCTTAATTAAAATTGTCATAGGAAAGTTTCCCTCCAAGATAATTACTTTTTTTCAAATGTGATTTCATCTACATTTCCCCAAGAGTCCAAGTTTGCCCAGATCATTTGGATCCTGACATTAAATTACAATAATATAAGGAAATGGAAAGAACAGGGTGCCAGTATTTGTTTGGCTCCCTTAAATGGTGTGCAGTGTCCCCGGGCCACCATTTAGACCCTTTTAATAGCTTTGTATTTTTACCAGTGTCATTTTTCGTTTCTGCTGGAAGAGAACGTGACTCTAAAGATACGGCGTCTGTTGCTGTTGGTCTTTTCCATGTTCACTTCTGAATCTTGACCTTGCCTACTTTGATCATAGTGATTGTTTCCGTGAAGGGCAGGTGACCTTGAGCCATGATCATGGAACAATTTCAGTATTTTGTTGGGACTACTGGAGCAGAGACTCTTGTCTGCTGTTAATGCTGAGAAGACAAGATACAGGCATCAAGCTATAGGAGCTATTGTTGTGGAAAGCCTGCCTGAGTGAAGCGAACAGGGAGAGAAGGAGAGTTAAGAAATGAAGTGAGACCAAGTTCTGAAAACACCATCAGGACGCTATGTCCTGCTGTGCCTGCAGAGTGTTTGCTGTGCTTTCTAGTTACATAAGCCAGTCGTTGGGCCCCTTACTTGTGCTGATCCTTCTCAGGGTCACCACTTCAGCAATTCTCCTAATTCTCTTCTCTCTCCTGTTTCATTATTTTTATTTCCTCTTTAATGGATAATTCCCATCAGTGCATGTTACATCAGCATGCTCTTATTTTTCTCATTTTAAAAGGAAAAAAAAACTTTTCTTGATCTCATTCTATTTTTTTTCTTTTTTCATGTTAACAGTCTTCAAATAATATATATCCACATCACTTTCCAATTTTTCTTATCCTGTTCTTTCTTGGGCCAACTCCAATCAGACTTTAATTCTCTGCCACTCAACTGAAACTGTTCTTCTCAAAGTCACCAAGAACTCCATGTTGTTAAATCCAGTGGTCAGGCTTTAGTCTTCCATTCACATGGACAATCTGTGGCGTCTGATACTTGTAATCACTCCCTATGTCTGAAGACGGCTTACTTAGCTTCCACAAAACCACCTTCTCTTAATTTTCTTGCTACCTACTTGGTTATTCCTCACTCCCATTGCTGGTTTCTTCCTTTATCTCATATCATATTTTAAAGTTGAGACTCTCCAGGTCTCAGTCCTTTACTCTGCTTTTCTCTCTGCATTCACTCCTTGGTGATTTCTCTTAGCCTGATGAATTTAAGCATTGCTCACATGTCAAAACTTCCCTCTTTCATAAATCTGCCTACACCTCTTCCCTGAATCCAAGACTCATGTATTCTACTCTACTTAATCTCTTTAACATTTCCAAAACTAATTTTCCACTCTCCCCCTGAATCCTACTCTATTCACACCCTTCCTCAGCTCCATATATGGTAATTTTATCCTTCCAGTTTCTCGGTACAAAAAAAAAAAAAATTGAGTCACGTTTGTCCCCTTTCTTTCCCTCACACCATACTACCAAACCACCAGAAGTTGCTATTGGTGCTATTTTATTATTAAGAATCCTGCCGTTTTTCTACCTTCATGGATGCTCCTTTGATTCAGGCCATGTTATTCAAGCCTGGATTCTTATAACAGTCACCTAATAAGTTTCTCTCTTTGTCCCTGTGCCCACTGAGACTCTATTCTCTACACAACAGGTGCGAAATATTATACCTGTGCACAAAATACTGCAATAACTCTCAACTTTACAGAGTGAAAGACAAAGTTCTCACTAAGCCACCTGCAGTGTCCTCAGTGATCTGCCCCCTTCAACCACCCCCATATCATCTCTACCTTCTCTTTCTTCCTCCCAGCTCACGGCCATCCATTTAGTATGGCCTCCTTGCTGTTCTTCGAATGAACTGAACATCAGTAATTTTCCATCTCAGGAGCTTTATTAAGCTCTTGTTTCTGCCAGGAATGTTTTTTCTCTGAGACACTCTGGGCTAACACCTTTGCTGCCTGTAAGTCTTTGCTTAAATGCTACCCTCTCTTAGAGGCTTTTATCTCCTGACCTCCCCTATTTAAAATTCCTTCTGCTCTACAATCCTACTCCCATTTGTCTTCCCCTGAACCCCTTTTCATTTTTGACAGAAATCTCCATTTTTAATATAGCATATGATTGTATGTAGTATATTTAATGTTTATGTATTGCATGTAATAGAATATAAGCTCTATGAGACGAGGGATCTTCACTTGTTTTATTCACTGACAGACCCGAAGTGTCTAGCACATTTCTGGACACATAATAGGTGTTAAAAGAGTATTTACTGCATGTAAAATTGAAATGAATTTATAGTCATGCAGGCATAGTAACATGGCCTAAATTTATACAAACTGCTGAATGAGCTGGTACTATAACCAAACTAAATAAAAGCATAGAATACTTTTCTTTGCTGCACAGTATTTTTTATGAAGTTTTCAAACAAGTTGAAGAACTGAGTTACACACTTACACACACACACACACACATACACAGACAACCAGTTGCCTCAAAGCTACATGGTTTAATCACTTGTAAACTACATTTCAAAGATGTATTTATTGCTTTGTTTTGGAATTTTTGATACAATGAAAAAGAGATGATTTTTCACTTCAACTCCCCAGCAAGGTTCTAAATTAATAATACCTCACTAAATTGTCTTCTCTTTAGTTCTTTGCTGTCAATCAATTTTCCCTCATGGCAAATTGGCAGACTGACTTTTAGTCATAGTTCTTATATTGCCAGATCGGACATTTCTGAAATCTTTAATAATGCAGTGCTTTGAAAAGTAAATATTTACAACCTTTCTCTATGCAGGCATTTTGATTTGTGTATTTGATTTGCAAATTTTATGACAGCCAAATTTCCCCTGGAAGGGTAAAGTTACAAATATGCCAAATTCTGGGACTAATTTTGTTTTTTCCACACAAAGTTTTATTTCATTCAAACTAGTAGTTTTGGAAAAATGATTTTTAGCACATAATGTCTAGAAATTCAGATGATAATGAGGAGCTGCCCATGTTCGCTTTCTAAGCCCATTATAATACTTTTCTAAAAGTTTTGATTTAGATCTTTTACAGGGAGGCAGGTCATTTCAGTAAATGACATCATGCATTGGAGAGAGCCTACTGGCAATATCCCAAAGATTTAAAAACCATTTTTCGCTTCTCTGCCTTCTTTTTTTTTTTTATCTTCCCTAGCCAGACTGAGATGATAAGCTGTCATGAGCCAAATATTCTCATATCACTCCTTCTGGGTCAACAAACTGAAGTCACTCTCCTATACCCAACAGACATCATTTCCACTTAATGGTAGAAAAGCCAGCATTACTAGGGCATAGTACATCAAAAAGGTAAAGTGCAAAACCAATTTCAGGCATTTTACTGATTAAATCATATGACTCCCCAATTAGTAAAAATGCTAAAACACATTAATATAGCATTATGTTCCCAATTAATGAGATTTGTTTACCTCTGGGCTTAAGTATTCGTCGAATTCAGTCTTGAATATACATATTTAATTATATGATTTATTTATTGTAAACAACAGACATTTATTTTTCACAGTTCTAGAGGCTGAGAAGTCCAAGATCAAGGGGCTAGGAGATTCATTTCCTGGTGAAGGCTTGCTCCCTGGCTTGTAGACAATTGTAGACATTTTTATTCCTCAGGCAAGAAGGGACATTATTAGTGATGCATGTGATCAAGACAGCCGTAACATTACCGCTCAGCTAGACTAAACTTTAGACAAGTTTCTTTCTGACTTTAAGCTCCTGACCTCCCTTTTCCTAAAGCATTTACTTTATAAAACTTATGATTGTAAATTCTGTCTCTGCCCCTTGAGGTGTAAATCTTCATCCAGCCTCTTAACAGTTTACAATCCAGGGATGTCTTTCTCGAGGACCTAGGAGCCACCCCTTTGAAATGTAATCATCAAGAAAGATACGACTTCCATCTTCCAGGCTCTGTGGGAGGGTAGGAGCCTAACTTACATAAGATCCAATTAGCAAACACAGATGGCCTCATCACATTGGCCAAGTCCCCCCCTCTCCAATGTCCTCCAGTATATTTCCACAAGCTCAGCCCAATGCTTCAACAGAATTGTTTCAATGGAATTGAGTTCAAGCTCTCTCAATCTTCTTGACCTCCATTGCAATACCTTTGAATAAAGTCTTCCTTGACTGCTGAACTCAATCCAGTGCAATTCTTCTTTGACAGGCAATCACTGTTTTGTTTTTATTAAAACAATGTATTTTTCATGTTTCTGCTTAATGCATCATATTCCCCAGTAACCGAACCATTCAACAACCAGAGCCTAAGAGAAGAAGCTGAAGAGCAATGCCTAGAATTGAATGTGGGTCTGGCTGGGAGCCAGCCAAAGGAATTCTTCCTGATAAGCGGCAATACTCAAAGGCTACTTACTACAAAACTGCTTCATCCATTAGCCAAAAGAAAGTCACAGCCAGCTTCAGGAACTCTGAATAGCAGTAAGAAGTATCATGGAGACCAGCTAGTAAAAGGTGATGGTCTTTGCCAAGACAACATTAAAAGGAATAGATGGGTCACTAAATGTGTATCAATAAACATTCAGTGTTAGGATCAACTCAATCAGACTCAGCAGATGTCACAGTCCTGGGCAAAGAGATCCAGCCAACAATCTTGTAATAGTCACCAGCAAAACAACCAATATTAGCCAGGGGAGTCACCATCTAATTGTGCCATGACATCATGTGAGTTCATTATATAACCACCGCCATTTTGGAAAACAGTAGAAAGAAGGTGAGGAAATCAGAAAATCTGAGTGTATCTAGAAGGGATGTCTTTTGGTTGTGTCAGTCCCTTCTAGACTAATCCCTAGCAGAAGCTAGGGATTTTTAGATGATCTCATATGTGGTCATATATGTAAAATAGTCTCTGGACTAAATAACAAACAGGATCTCTCTCATCTTGAGAATACCCATAACTGCCAAAGTTCTGACAACGCTGAAAAAATGTGGGGTGCTTTTTTATTCCTCAACTATCAATCCAATCTTCACACTCAGGGATTTAAAACTGGCCTGAGAAAATAATATCAACCAGTATTTCAGATCTGAAGATTAACAGACTGTAGTAGTACTATGCGATATCTCATTGTATCTGTATGAGTATTTTGTTTGGGTGCCTAACATCTCAAAATCTGCTAATACATTTACATATTGTGACTTTATAAAATGATACGTGAATTTTCAAGAATAATGCTGTTTGTGTATATACATATATATACATATATATGTGGTCAGAAGAATTAATGCATATATCCAATTCAAAAAGCATTTTGCATATGTATAGCATTGGTACAGTCACATTCACATTCTGGAGCAGAATCACTCCACATTTATTGGGTATGACAATAATTTTTACTACGAACTAGACAGAGATAAGCAAATATACACATGTTTGTATAAATTTTCACAGTTCCCAGTGTACATATACATACCTACATGCTGGCTTTAACAGGTATGTTCTACAACAGAATGATAGAGTGGTATGCAAATAGAATTCAGAGTTTGAAGCTAGCAGGTACAATATTCCCCTGTGCACACATTCAATTCTAGAAATGCTTTCAATTGCAGACCCTTTTACTACGCAATGAATTGCTTCCTGTAACATCCGTGCACCCCAGCTAGTTCCATCTGGCTCCTGGCCTACAAACAAATGAGAGGAATGCACAAGGGTTATGATTTTATGAAAAATGTAGAGAAAAGATTTGCTATTATGAGGTTTATGTAAAAATCATGACATATTACCATTACTTTTGCCAGGGACTAACACATATTTAGATTTTTTGGCCTTATTCTTGATTATTAAATGTGTTTTAAATTATTTCTTTACCTCATCAGATGAAACAATTGAAGTTTCAACATATTTGATTTTTTGGTATTACATTGTGTTAAAATGGAGAAGAGTGAAAATGTAAACAAATGTAACAAACCACTGGTGGGTGATTTTTCCAATCTAGGCACTTTTATTTATTAATCTGAATCCAACCTGTGGTCATAAACTTGTAATTGTCCCTGTTGTTGTGTCTCCTAAACTGAGATTTAAAACTCTTCTCAAATTACACGCCACTAATTATTCTGTATCAGAAAAAATCAGGTGAATGTTTCTGCAGTTTTGCCAAGATAAAGATCAGCCACGGTTTTGCGGGAGCACGATCAAGTCTGTCAGGATGTGAAAGACGCAGAATGCAGGCAGAAGAGGGAAAAAAACACATCATTTTACTCTGTTTATCTCCATCTTATTTCTATTTGTAATGTATAACGGAAAGTTCTAAATTGTCCTTTTTGATAAGAAGAATGTCTCACAATGCAACCTCATTTCCACTCAAACCAATGAGGCCTTTTACTGGATTGTCAAGCCACCTATCATAGTTCACGGTTCCCAGTGTATATTGATCCACTGAGTCATAATAAAGTAGTGCTTCCAGCTGGGAATGAGAGTTAATGCAAACATTTTCTGGATCAGAAAATGTGGACCCCCCAAAAAAAATAGGTTTTGCTTCTGCCTAGCCAATTTCAAATTGCTTCTGGCAGTACTATGAATCTCATCCACACCCTTGCATTTTCCTGCACACTGTTACCACAGAGAATGTGGCAGCTGAAACACAACATCCCAGCAGAAGCAGCTCAATGCACATTTGTGACGAGACCCACAATAATTGTTAAAAAGCAAATACTTTTGATAAGCAAAACGGAGAATCTATTACTAGTATGAATTATGTTTCAGTCATTATTGCTTTTATTATATGTTTCCTGAAAATTTGTAACCCGTAGGTACTTAAGAATGTATCAGTTTGTTGTTGTTTAAAATATATGTTCAGAGTTCAGAATTTTACTTTTTAATTTAAGAAATTAGCAGTTTATAATTTTAGGAGCTATAATGTTTGTAGAGTCAGCCAAGCTCAATAGACAACCATAAATGTCCAGAACTTTATGTTTTCATTTAATGACACCACTTTTTCCTTCAACAGATGCATAACTGAGAAGAAGAATATTGTGTAGTATAATTGCCCTTTGTAAAATTTTTAAAATCCATCACTTTTGCAAAATTACATGCAAGCCTGGATGCAATCTTTCTAGCATTTTATGTTCCTTTATATAAAAATGGGAGGGACAATATGACAGTAGGGGCATTATATTTAGGGAAATTCCCAGATGATCTACATGTACAGTTTCCATAATAAATTTCTGATTTGCATGACTCTTGAAGGATGATGCTTTCAAAACAAAAGAACAGCAGCTTTTTGCTTCTGCTATGCTGACATATTGTATACGTGGAATATCATTCTATGTCAATAAATGAATTGAGAGAAAACCCATCAGGAAAAATGTCTACATCAGAAGTCCTGACCAAAATTCTGTCACTTAGCGCAAGCTCCTCCTTCTGTGACTCCATAGGACACGTCAACTCCTTGACTTCACATTCTCAGTTAACTACATTTCTCTTGCTTGTGGCTACAATGACATTTTTTTTTTTTGGATATTGAAGACTAAATCTATTTTTCTAGCTGTGATCTTTCCTTTGAAACCTATATCCCAAATCCTGACTGCCTCCCATGTATCTATTCATGGATGCCCTATAGATTTTTTAAACTTAACATTTCAAAAATGGATGTTTTACCTCCTGTCCAAACCAGATGGCTACATAATTCTAGCCTTGCATTCATTCGGACTAAAAATGTTAAAATCATTTCTAATTATTCCCTTTCAGTAATACTGTATAGAAGTTGCCAGATCTGGTCAGTGTTACCTCCAATGTTGTTTCCATTACAGCTCCTTCCTTGGCTTTCTCCCTACCTTAGTTTGAATCCTTATTTCAACAACTCAATTAAAAAATAATAATTTCCCTGTTTATCAGATTGTCACTGGTTGGGGGGGGGCAGGATTTGTACATTTCAAGAGAAGACCATCTCGACATAAAATATATTCATCTGAGAAAAATATGTGTGTGCTAAGTGGAAGGATAGGTATATGATCCTAAGTTAAGAGGCACAGAAAAGAGGTAAAGACTCATACTGAAAAAGTTGGGGAAGATGTCAGGGAGAGCTGGCATCTACACTTAGTACTAAAGGACTAACTGAAATGACCTAGGAGGTGAAGAAGGAACAATGGCTTTCCCACAGAAAGAGCAGAAGCAAACTCTGGAAGTGTGAGAGACTACAGCATATTATGGAGCTTCAATCTGTCCAAAGTAGTTGGAGCAAAAAATATAAAGCATTAGAAATTGGACAGACTGTGGAAAGACAGGAATGAGATGGTGAGCAAGAACCAATCTTAAGCGCCATAAAGGATATACTAAACAGTGGAGAAGGGAACATTGGGACCACGCGAGGATTCTAAGAAGTGAGTGCACTGCTGACTGGCAGTGTAGACAGATCTCCTTAATCAAATTTCAGCAAAAGAGTCATCTTGGGGTTGTTGTACTGTTCAGAGTTAGGAATTCTCAAGCTTGAAGAAGTGTAATGTTCTACTGTGGGCAAATACCAGGAAAGTGTGCAAAACAGAAGGAAGTCTCTGCTTTCATGATGTTTGCATGCTAGAATAGGTCTTGGCACACAGGAAACTCCCTATAAATTTTACTGAGTGAAGACATGAAAGCACTGGAGAAAGCCTAGTGAGGTAAAATTGGCAGGACTTGGTGATGTGGATAACCCACAAATAGTAGGCATTGGGAGCACAATCAGATGTTGGAGAGGAAGAGAGCAAAGTCCAGGGTGACCATCTGAAAACATTCTGGATGGTGGTGCTGAGAGCCAAGAGTCATTAGTATAAGGGAAATTTGAAAAATGTAAATTGAAGCAACAGGAAGCCTGAGCCACTACAAAAGACTTAGGGTAACATGGAGTGATTTAATTTAGAATACAGGGACAGCTCCCCTTGGGTGATGAGAATGAAGGCAGCAAGGCCTGTGGGATTTGGGTAAGTGTAGAGGATTTGGAGAGGAACTTGGGAAACTATGCTCCTGCTTGATGGCCTTCCCTTCCTAGAGATCTTTAATACGTGCCTCTTAAATAACCAGTCTTTTCTTGCCATCGTTTCCAGAGTTGTTTTGGCAAAAGCCAGTTGGATATTATTTTTTCTGGTAGCAAAAGGCATGCTTTTGATGCAGCATTTAATGCAAGCCCAATCTGACACTGGAGCCTAAAATAACAGTGCATTTTTCAATGAAATCTGTTCTCATTCTCTACAATTTTATTTGACTTACATATGTTCGTACGTCTCTCACTCAGCCAAGACTTCTTTCCCTCCACCTCTCAGCAGCAGTTAAAATATCAACTTTCTCATTATTTAGCTTGTTGCATAAAAAAGCTTTGTAATATAAAAGAATAGAGTTTGCTTTTGCTTGTTAAATTAATAGCTAAGAATCGAATCTCATATTAGAAAGCCATGGCCATATTTGAATGGAACTTTTACCAAAACTTGTTAACTGCTCAAACATAAAAGTGAGGCTTCTCATTAGTTGAGCTGTTATTGTTCTAATATGGCCAAACTCAGAGAAATGGAAATAAATTACATAGATTTTCAGAAACTTCAGAAGGTCAACTATAAGAGCTTTGTCTTTCCCTTAGCAAAAGTAAAATGACAGACCTTTGTAATGAGCAAAGGCAACATTTCAAAGGATCTTAAATTCTCTTTGTGTCATTTCCTTTCTAAGAAATATTTTTTATTAATTTCCATCAATCTTTTCTGGAGTGTCTGAAACATGTTTTGAATTCCAATGAATAAATCAGTATTTGCTGAATATTGATGTAATCTAGTATCTTGACATAAATATCTTAACATTTAAATTAATGTGATTTGTGTTTAGATTAAAAAGTGTTTAAAATTTATATTTTTGAACAATCTAAACACTACATATAATCTATACTGATAGCTTTTTAAAATAGGAAGAAGACAGAAATGAGATGTTCTATGTTGAATGGGGAGAGGGTGATCATGCACTTTAAGGCATTTCCAATTGTTAATAAACATTATGGAAGCTCAATGATCTCTGGGCAGCACAAGACACTAGACAGTTATAAAAGACCACCCTTTTAAAAATCTCTAAATGCCACCTCTCATAGCAAGAATATAGAATTCATCTCCCTAATTGCATATTCTGATTACAGCTTTTAGGACCAGATCACACACAAAATTTCAAAGAAATAAACTACCATGTCCAAGGGCTTATCAATATCATTCTAATCATTACTACTACCCTCAATTATGATCCTAGAAGCCTGAACCAAAATGTAATAAACATATTTATCAGCACATATATAATCAAAAGAAATGCTGAGAATGACTCTGGATCTGCTGGCTATAAACAGAGATCACTTCTGTATTCTACAATGTACTAACGGCTTCACTGTCCTAATTTGTTTGATTTTCACTATAGTCTTACACAATGGAAATTCTGTTTCCCACCTTACACATGAAGAGACTAAGCCGAGGAGAAGTTGTAAAGTGACTTATGTAAGGTTACAAAGATCTGGTAAAGTCAGGCAAACCCTCAAGGCTGTCTCCAGAGTCTGTTCTTCATCTCAGATGATGTCATGTCCTCCTGGGGTTCATCTTTTATGAAAGAATAAGACAGCACATCAGCAGGTGATGCAGGTTACATGAGGGACTGAAATAGGATGAGCACTTGAGAAGTTTAAGGTGTGGAGACCATCACTGGCTGAATGGTTAAGGAAGCAGAAACATTTCACTAGGAGTCTAGGGTAGGACATTGAAAGGGCACAATGAAGGGTTGGAGCCTTCTAAGCAGAGAAATGGCATGGCACATCTTTCAGCATGGCAATAATTGGACTGAAGGGAGTAAAGGGAATAGAGGGGGCATGGGAAGAGCGGTGGTTATCAAGGCAAGAAAGGAGAATGCAGCCAGATGGTAGAAAGTCTCTCATTCAAGCCTAAGGAAACCTGACTCCCAAACTTTCAGCAACCAAAAACCACTTAGTGTTTGTTTGGTACACACGTTGATCACCAATTTTAGATAAAAAGAATCCATCCAACATTTAAAATGTACAGAGTAAACAATATTTTAAGATCACTACTAATATTCATGAATATTTCATCTTGTTTTATGATAAGATAGTACAGTATTTGCAATCTCATACCAAGCTATACCCAGCTTGATAGTGGTTAGTTTGATATGCATGGGTGGCTTCCAAAGCAAGTTGATTTAACTTCTCACTCTTGATATTAATTAAATAAAAAATCATAATTCATGTGTATGGTCACTGAGAAAAACAGAATATTCTGTAGTGCTAACAGAGATTTCTGGATATTTTGATCAAAGATAGACATTGAATGAAGAAGTGTCCTCCTTTAAGCAAAACAACAAACAATAAATCAACCAACATGTCTACTCAAAAACTGGAGGTTTAAATGTTTTAACTTGGAATATATATTCTTACCACACCTGGTTGCTGTGCATCACCTGGAAACAAGTTATTTAAGCTATGCTAAAGTACTTATATGTGCATTGTGAATATACACAATAAAATATTCATAAGTTTACTTTTTAAAGCAACAAATAATAAAGTCCTGAGAACATGTCAAACTCTCCTGGTTCAGGTCTTTTACATCACAGTTCAATTTTTTACAAGAAAACCTATTATCTTTTATCCAACATCATTATATTTTGGCTCATGAGTAATAAGTTCTGAACAGTGGTATGCTGGTAAATGTTTAATAACTTGTTCTCTTGGGGGAATAGTCCTGCTTTGTAGTATTTGTCAATTCCTGTGGTGTAAATGCTCCTTCCATGGCAGATTTTAAGCCAGCAACTTGATAATGCTGAGCTGGGAAAAGATGTTCACAGTAGGCTCCCACAAGCCAGAAGACTACTCTACATATCTCTTAGATAAGCTACTTAAGCAAAGCAGTTATAATCATATTGCAGTTATGAATTTCTCAGTTACATCCTCAAGTATGAAAATCTGCATTTTTTCCCAGCCCAATCTAATTTTCTATTTTGGGTTCCTATTCTTTCTCATGTAGAAAATCAATCTAATCATTCCAGAGGAAATAAGTATAGTTCATGGATTATTCAGTCAATTCAGGATTCTATTTACATCATCTTCAGATTTAACACACACGCAGGGATTTATCTACCTTTCCATCAATCCTGGAGGTAGTCCTAAAAGCAGTGCAGGAGAGGGTCATACTTCTTGGTCTTCTCCCTGGACAATGAACAATCCTATGATAATCAAGCAGCTTCCACTGTGCTCTGTGTTGGTCTGTCTCAGGTTAAGGATGTACTTGATCATGACATTCTGATATCTCACACCCATCCCAGGTGTGAGATCTTGCCCACAGCACTGCCTCTACCTCCTGTGCTTCTTGGTACACCCAGCAGCTTTTAGTTCTCCTCACATGCCCTCTGGGGCTGATATGGGGTTTTTGTCACTTGGCAGTCTCTACATGGCAGCAACATGACTTCATGACTTCTCTTTGGAGAGGCAGTCTCTTCTCCAAACACCTAGTCTAAGCACATCTTTCACATTCAGGTAGATTCCATACAGTCTCTCACTCTGGACTTAGTTTGAGGACAGGGCTTTAGAGAAACTGATTCTTTACACTTGCTTGCTCATGTCTTACCCTTGTCCTTCCTTTCCAAACTATCCTTCCTCTCAATAGGATAGGGATAAAAGTGACGTCTTCTGCCTGCTCATCTTCCCTTTCAAATCCTTTATGTTTTAAGTCTTAAGGGTACACACTGAGCTTTGTTCCCAGCTGTGCAGTGATCTGCTTTCCCTTAAGCTTTGAGTGACTCATGCCAGTCTGAACTAGGTGGGAGATGAAAGGTTTGCAGGGATATCATGTCTACTTGTACTCCCTGCATCATCTCTCACATAGAAATAGCCTCTGAGGGAACTATTATTGTCACCTAAGATGTTTTTATCTCACCCTTCCTCACAGAAATTCATGCGCTGACCTTTTGCAACATCGACCAGCATACTGTCATGCAGAAAAGCAGAATCTACCGATCACTTCACACATTACAATGAAAATAACCCACCTCACCCCAGCCCACACCCCTATAACCTCAGCTTGATAACCGTCTGCCAACTCTCCTCTGTGAATAAAGCTTCTGGTGTCTATCAAGTGTTTGCCTCATTCCAATCCACAACATTTTCCAATCTACAACACAATAAACCAAATGATCAAGAATACTAGAAAAATTCAACGTTTCCATCTGGTTAGCCTTGATGGCTCCTATAATATGAGCCATCAAGGCTAACCAGATTGAAAGGCTGAATGTTTTGCTCTTATCTAGGCATGAGCAGAAATAAAATTCAGATAATAAGTAGCTCTCACATTGAATAACGCAGGAGTCTACTAACATTTACTCATAATACTGTCTCCTGCATGTCCAAAGTCACAAAAAAAACATGGTTTTTGACAGTGTCTTTTGATTGATAGATTTTGCAAGCAGCATATTGTACTTTTTCCCAAAGGATAACATTAATAATGAGGTATGTTTTTGCTATCAGAAGTGCAACTTGAATGCATATGTAGTTCTACACCTATTATAAAAAAATGTATAAAATTCATATTAGAAAGCACTCTTCTGTGTTTTATCTAGAAAAGCATAGTTGTAGTATCAGAGTTTTGTTTGAAGGGTAATTTAAAATCTTGTTAGATTGATTCTACTTTTTCCACCAGAGACATAGTTTGAGGGATTAAGAGTGAACGTAACTTACAGGATTATGTCCATGGGCAGGAAGTGAAAGATAAGGCAGTTTTATAGCCTGGCTAAGCAGTGCCCCAACACAAAACCAATCTGCAAAAACTGGGAGAGGCTTTTATTTCATTTTGGCTTTTTCCCCCTACTGTCTGAGAAAATCTTTGTCAAAACGCTACCTGGGTACATGCAAAAAGAAAAAGAAAAAAGAAAAAGACCTCAGAGACCATGCATGACAATGAACTGTCTTTTTTAAAGTAGTAGAAAAGTCATAAAACACACACACACACACAAAAAGACAAAAAAACCTATCACCCTCACAAACAATGAAAACAAACCATTTATGGAGAAAGAGATCATCTGATTTTCAGAGTTACCACATCACAATATTCAAAATGTCTAGTTTTCAACAAGAACAAAAAAATATGAGGCATTCAAAAAAAAAATGTATAGCCCATTTCTCAGGAGAAATTAATAGAAACTGTCCCTGAGGAAACAATAATAATAGATCTACTAATCAAGGATTTTAAATCAACTATCTTTAATATGCTCAAAGAACTAAAGGAAACAATGTACAAAGAGTTAATGAAAAATGGGAGAATGATGTCTCAACAAATAGACACCACTGATAAAGAGAGAGAAATTATGAAAAGGAATGAAATAAACATTCTGGAGTTGCAAAGGACAACAACTGAAATGAATTTACTAGAGGGTTTCAAGAGCAGATATAAGAAGAGAGAAGAAATAATCAGTGACTGTGGAGCTAGACTGAGAATATTTGAGGATCAGAAAGCACAGTACATAGACCTATCATGGCTTTAAGATTAATGATAGCCCTAAGGCCCACTTAAACATCTCATGGGACCTACATTATGTGTCACCTAGCAGTATGATACAACCAGATCCGGGAACTTCTAACCGTGGCCCAGAGATTTCTAGGAGACAAGACTACCTCAGCACAGATGCAACCCATCATAAACCTTCAAACAAAGCTTATCCTTACAAGAATAGTTTAACTTCCTTTATGAAAGAAACATCTGTTAATAAATGCAAACTGAACACAGGTATTAAAAAAGGGGGAATAATTCCCAAAACTCTGGGAATGGTCTCCACACACAGACCTTCCTGCTCAGCTGGTCTTCTGACCCTTTGACTGTATCGGGCCAGTGCCACCGACCTGCTCCCACTTTCCATCGTGTATAAGTGCTGCCAGAATGAACTGATTGAACATCAGTCAGTGTCTAAGACTCATCTTTGACCCAAATTGAACTGAAGAGGAAAATTCATCCCTGGAAAGCTGGTTGGCTAGGATCACCCAAGATCCCTGAATATGATAAAAAGGAAAAAAATATGATAAAAACTAAAAAAATGAACAGAATCTAAGAGACCTATGAAAAACCATGTGTATCAATGTATGCATAATGGGAATCTCAGAAGGATAGGAGAGAGAAAATGGCAAAAAGAATATTTAAATAAATAATATTATTTCCATCTATTATATACCAATAAAAATAGTTTAAAAGTAAATTATAAAAAACAGTAATAGTAGCACTTTGGGAAGCTGAGGTGGACAGACTGCTTGAGCCCAGGAGTTCAAGATCAGTCTAAGCAACATGGCAAAATCCTACTGAAAAATTAGCCTGGCATGGTGGTGTTGTGCCTATGGTCCCAGCTACTAAGGAGGCTGAGGCGGAGGATCACTTGAGCCCAGGAAGTAGAGGCTGCAATGAGTTGTGACTGAACCACCACACTCCAACCTGGCCGACAGAATGACATCCTGTCTCACAAAATGGTAATAATAATAATAATGGCCCCAAACTTTCCAAATTTGATAAAAGACATGAATCACCACTACAATAAGGTTAAACACAAAGCAGAATAAACACAAAGAGTTCTACACTGAGACATATTACAATCAAACTGCTGAAAATCAAAGACAAAGAAAAAATCTTAAAAGCATCAAGTCAGAAGATGTCACCTATAAGGGGTCCGCAACAGCAGATTTCTCAGCATAAACCATGATGGCCAAAAGGCACTGGAATGATATATTTAAAGTGCTAAAAGAAACACAAAACTATTTGCCAAAAATTCTCTATCTAGTAAAACTATCTTTTTTAAATGAAGAAGTGAAATTCCCAAATAAGCAAAGCTGAAGGAGTTTATTGCTTGTAGGCCTGCCCAACAAGAAATGCCAAAGGGATTTGGATGGAAAGAAAAAGGCACTAGACAGTAATACAAAGCCACATAAACACTATATGGAAACTACATAGATAAACACAAAAGAAAGTATAAATTTATTGGGAGTTTGTGATTCCTCTTTCTTCCTATATGATTGAAAAGACAAATGCATACAACAATAATTATAACTCTATGTTTCTATGTTAGAGAACACAATGCATAAGGATATAATTTGTGAAAATAATACAAAAGATGAGACACGAAGCTATACAAAAGCAGAGGTTTTTGTATACCATTAAAGCTAAGGAATATTAATTCATAATAGATCATTACAAATCTGAGAGATTATTTCTAATTCCCAGAGTAATCACTAAGAAAAAAACTAAAACAAACAAACAGAATAATAAATGAGAATGGAATCAAAATGGTAGACCACATAAAAATCAACTAAGCCTATTTTAAATGTATTTTGGAACCTGATGAATATAGTGATTTCACAAAATTGTGCAAGTATTAAGTGCCACCAATTTTAAACTTCACAATAATTTTATGTTATGTGAATTTCACCACAATTTTTAAAAACTTAAGTAAAACAATCACTCATCAAATAAAGTCCATTTTTTTCAGATCCATCCACCACTATATAGATGCTTTTAAAAAGTGCCACATTCAAATATTCTCATATCTCAGTTCATATATGCTTTACTTTTTATTTGCCCTAAAATTGTGGTCATTTCTTATATTTATGACATTTTTTTGAAGTTCTATTTCTTACATTTTTTTCCACTTATGCTTTTCTACATCTGTAAGCTCTTTATGTACTTTTACTAATCATAGAATTGATGTCATGTAGTTCTAAAAGCAAGAACAAATCTAATAAGTATAAGAAATTAAGCAAAGAAAGGCTAGCTCAGAAAAACTATACTCTATTAGTGAATGGTAGCCAATTCATAAATTATCTTCCAGTTTAATTTGTAAAAAATTTATGAATTTGTATACCTTTTTCTTTGAAACCACCAAATTATCTGCTCAACCACTATACAATATTAGCTAGATATTGAAAAGTGCAATCATAAACACCAGCATAGGCAATGGAGGTGGGATTGAAAGTCACAAGCAGGCACACAACAAGGCCACAATGGTGCTTTAAATTTCATTTTTATTGAAGAAAGTCTCAAAACTGCATGACCAGTTATGGTCCTAAATAACCTTGCATAGATATCAAAGAACTGTATTAGAGTAGCAGCAATGGAAAGAAAAAAAAAAGTTTAAGACAGATTACAAGCCACGGATACATAGAATTTATCATCTTCAGAAGGAGGGATCAAGAGAGAAATGAAAGGTGATTTTAAGAATTTGAAACCACGGTGATTAAAAATACTACCAGGATCAAGAAAGAAAAATAATTACAAGAAGCAGCTGGTTTGCAGGTGACGTATTTAACTTAAGTTGATAAAGTGAGACAAAGCACTTTGCAGGCAGCTGGAAAATTCTAGCAGGCAATTAAAAATTCCTGAAGGAAAAATGTTGAGATGTGTTTTTCCCTCAGCACAAATATGGTAAGTGTCTGCATAGGCCTTGTCCTGAGGCTCTAGCGAAGGACCCAAACATTTAAAGAGGACATGCCGAAAGCCAAGGTCAATGGTGAGACTTTGGAAAAACCTACGTAAATGTTCTCTTTCTGGCACACAGTGTCTGACCTTATTTTTCATTTTAATACAGTTAGATATTTTTATAGCCTATTATAAAAGTCAGTTATATTTTATACAGCCAATTATCTAATCAATTTTACATGTGTTTCTTGTATTTTATAGTTACTGTTAATTATATATCAATCTTTTTAAAAAGATAACAAAGAGAAAGGTAGCAGAAAATAACAAATAATCCTTACATCCTTTGCTCACAAGAGCAAATATAAAATAACAAAAAAATCCTTAAATGTGGTTTTAAGCTAGCTTTCTATTTAAATTATTACAGATTTAAGGTTAATAACTGAATTCCCACCGAGGGAGAAAATCTTTGATGAAATATCTTACTTGAGAAACAAAAGAGAGTCTTTATAAAATAATGCAATTTTTTCTATGCCTTTTCTCATGGAAACATATCTGTAGAGAGTAGCCTTTGGAAGGGTTGCAGTTAAAAGTCAAAGGAGATAGTGTATGGAAAAAGGTTTTAAATTATAAAACTATAAACAGTAAAGTTAAAAACAAATAGAAAGTATTACTATTGCCAGAGCAAACAACTCTTTCCAATGGCATCAGACTCAGATTCTAATTAATTGGGAGAACCAGAGAGACAAAGAAAGCTCGAAGGAGGCTTTGATGTTTATTTCACAAGCCTCCTGACATTTTGGATAATTATGGATGCCTAAACGCCCATCACAGTAACTGTTAAGTGACATTCAGTCCATATTAATATTTGCATTGCATTTTTTCATTCATTTACCTCTTCCTCATGAGTTTTTACATTTTATTATGCAGAAACACCCAAATATTCTCTTCATATTGCCATGAGTCCATTTTGCATTTCATATTAATAAAGCTGAAGTATTCACATGTGTTTTTAACAAACTTTTTGTTTTTAAATGCTTTCAGAGTTACAGAAAACTTGCAAAAATATTACAGCGAGTTCCCATAATGCCCTATACCTAGTGCCCTCTCCTATTAACATCTTATGGGCATACAGCATATTTCTCACAACTAATGAATCACTATTGGTACATTATTATTATTATTGGCAAAAGTCCATACTTTATTTAGATTTCCTTAGGTTTTTTGTTTTGTTTTGTTTTTGTTTTTTAAGACAGAGTCTCACTCTGTTGCCAGGCTGGAATGCAGTGTCATGATCTCGGCACACTGCAACTTCTGCCTCCCAGGTTCAAGCGGTTCTCCTGCCTCAGCCTCTTGAGTAGCTGGGATTACAGGTGTGCACCACCATGCCTGGCTAATTGTTGTATTTTAGTAGAGATGAGGTTTCACCATGTTGGTCAGGCTGGTCTTGAACTCCTAACCTCATAATCTACCCACCTCAGCCTCCCAAAGTGTGGAGATTACAGGCGTGAGCCACCACGCTGAGGCTGGGTTTCCTCAGTTTTTACCAAATGTCTTTTTTCTGTTCCAGGATCCCATAGAGGTTATGTCATGTTCATTTAATGTTGCTGCATTTAGTCATGTGAATCACATTACATTTAGTCATCATGTCTCCTTACACTCCTCTTAGTTATGACCATTTTCAGGCTTTCCTTGTTTTCTGATAACCTTAACATTTTGGAGAATGGCTGGTCAGGCACTGTGTAGAAGGTTCTATACTTCAGGTAGGTCTAATGTTTTCCACAGAGGTTTTTGAGAGCAGGACCAAAGAGGTAAAATGCCATTTTCACTGTATCAAATCAAGGGTACATACTATCAATATAATTTATCACTGATGATATTAGCTTTGATCACCTGGATGAGGTGGTGTTTGTCAGATTCCTCCGCTCTAAAGTCCCTATAATGTACAGTTTGGAAGTTGTTATACACATCTTACACTTCAGAGGTAGAGAATTAGGCTCTACTTCCTTGAAGGGTGAAAATCTACATAAATTATCTGGAATTCTTCTGAAGAGGAATCAGTAAGCATTTGGTTCCACTTCATTGGGTGATGACAAGCATGACTTTGAGGCAAAAGTTTAAGTGCTTACATTAAAGAAGTAACCTCACGGGACAGATGTGGCATGCAGGAGGGGGTGAAACAAGGAGGGAAGGCCAAAGAAAATGTGCTATTAACTTGGACAAAACTATAGGCTACTGGTATCCAATGCCACACACACTTCGGAGCAGCCTTATCAGATGCATCTCAGAACTTTCCATTCTGAGAACAAAAGCAGAAAGCTTTTCTCCATCAGTTCTCATCCTCTTTGGTCTGGCTAGACTCACAGGCAGGCACTGCTTTTTATCCCTCACCACTAGAATGAGTCCAGTGGACTCCCAAGGGAAGACCATCGATCAGCATCAGGGGAGCCATAGGACAAGAAGCTACAGGGAAGTGGTACAGCCCTAGATGAGACCCTGTCACACCTGAAGGAAGCTGAACGTGGTCACTCTAATACTGGCTGAGAGAGAGACAAGGTGGAGAGGATATAAGTGTCATACAAAAAGTGTCCGTATCACAGCGCTGCTCACAAGAGCAAAGACACAGACTTAACCCAGGTACCCATCAATGGTGGACTGAATAAAGAAAATGTGGCATATATATACCACGGAATACTACACAGCCATAAAAAAACAACAAAATCCTGTCGTTTGCAGCAACATGAATGCAGCTAGAAACCATTATCCTAAGCAAATTAATACAGAAACAAAAAAACCTAATACCACATGTTCTCTTATAAGTGGGAGCTAAATATTGGAAACATATAGACCTAAAGTTGGAAACAAGAGACACTGAGGAATACAAGACGGGGGATACAAGCCAGGCAGGAGGGGTTGAAAACTACCTATGGATACTATGCTCACTACCTGGGTGACAAATTCAGTCATACGCTAAAACCTCAGCATTATACAATATACCTTTATAGCAAACCTGCACATGTACCCCTTATTTTAAGACAAAAGTTGGAAAAAAAAAAAAGACACTTCCAATACACAACGGCACATCTTTAGTTTTAATTGTCTCTAATATAAATGAATGAGCTTTTTTGGTTTTCTACTGCTAGCTTTTCCCATCTCTTAGCAAGATCCATCCGTCCCCTGATGGGGAAGATGCTCAGGACGCACATGAAAGGCATCAGACAAGAAAGCTAAGAGTCCCGGCTTTCAATATTTCTTCGTTGTGCCACCCACAACACTTTCAGAGCACTTGTACATTCCAGCTGAAGGGAAGCATTCGCATTCTGAGGCCGAGTCAGAGACCCTTCACACATGTATGCTAATATTTTGTTTAGAGCATTTTGCATTTATATTCATGAGACAGAGTGGCTTTTAATTTTCCTATCTTGTTTGTCCTTGGCAGTGTTTGGTATCAAGGTTATGCTGGCCTCCTCAAAGGAGTCAGGGAGTATTTTGACTTTTTTTCTGCCGTTTGGGAGAGAATGTGTAAGATTACAGTCATATCTTCCTTGAAAGTGTTTGGAAGAAGTCATGTTTGAAGCATGTTAACTTGTAGTTTTCTTTGTTGAAGGATTTTAGTTATAAATTTCTCTCTTACAGGTAGATAAATATTTTAATTTTCTTATTTCTTGAGTGCAGCTTTGTATGCTGTTTTTGAAATATTTCTTCAATTCATTTAAATTCTCAAAATTATTAGCAGGAAGTTTGTTAAAATAGTCTCATATTTTTGTCTTATTGTCTGTATTACAAGTTTGTTTTCCATTTTATTGATTAATGCACTTTAGCTTTTTTCCTTCCTTTTGCTTACTTTTGGTTTAATCTGCTGTTCTTTTTCTAGTTTTTTGGGATGGACACATGGATAAATCATTCATATTGAACATTTTTTTTTGTAATATTTGTAATCAAGGCCATCAATTATGGTCTAATCTGCATCTCACAATTTTGATTTGTAGTATTTTATTATCATTGAGTTAAAATGTTTTCTCATTTCCATCGAGATTTCTTTTGGAGGAATGTATTAAATTCCACACCTTTCTGGCTTTTTAAGTATTTTTAAAATTAATGATTTCTAGCTGAATTCCACTATAGCCAGGGCACCTACTCTGTATGATTTCAGTCTTTTTATATTGAAACACTTTATGGTCCAGCATAAATTTAGGTAAATATTCTAAGTATACTTGATAAGAATATGTATTCTGCAGTTGTTGGATATATACTACACACCATCTATAAATATACATTACATATTTTAATTTTTTGTTCAAATCTTTTGCATTTTCATTTTTTTTTGCCTATTCAATTAGCTACAGAAAGATATACGTTAACAATAAACCCACTGTTTTGTATTTCTATATGTTCTGTCTACTATAATTTCTGCCCATTTTTCTTCATACATTTTTAAAACTCTGTCATTTGGTGCAGAAAATGTCAGGCTCCCTACATGATATTTCCTTTTGGGGAGTATCTTTGCCCCTGAAGACTGGCTGTCTTGGTTTCTCTCAGATATGTCAAGTAGTTAGTTTACTAGTTTCAAGAAATGGATCTAACTACTATGAGCTGAATGTTTGTGTCCCAACAAAATTCACAGGTTGAAGCCCTAACCCCCTGTGTGATGGTATTTGGAGAGGAGGCCTTTGGGAGGTAATTAGGCTTACACTGTCATGAGGGTGGGACACTCATGATGTGATTAATGCTCTTACAGGAAGAGGAAACAGAGAAAGAAATCTCTGTCCATGGGTATGCACCAGGAAAGGTCATATAAGCATAAATTGAGGAGATGGTTGTCAGTAAGCCAGTAAAAGGGCCCTAATAAGACATCAAATCTGTTGCCAGTTGTATGACACAGCAGCTAACTTTTTCTAAATTAATTATTCATATAGCCAGACACCATGGTAGACTCCACCTTTACCTTAAGGTAAGACAAAGTCCTTGTTAAAATGTATCCCTCAGAGTTCCCAGGGAGATCAAGTTGTGCTTGAGATTTCTGAAATTATTTGGTTTCTTCTTCCTTACCCTGCTTTCCCGACACTCTGTTTTCTCCTGGCAGCTATGCCGTCATAAATCACTTGTACCTCAGACATTACTCCAGGTGTGCTTCTAGGAGAACCCAACCTAAGACACCCTTGATTACTTAACTCATTGTTTATTCATTGCATGTACATGTAAGATTTTCCTATTCGGCACTCTGAAAATGTCAGATATGTACTAAATGTTTACGTATTAGCGATAATGTTCACTTTTGTAAATATATTTTAATTGACCAAATTTGAGCCATTTTATCAATTTCCATTGGATCACTTTTATATTTTGAATTCCTGTACCTTATGAAAGCTGAAAACCTAAGGCAGGAGCATCCTGTGTCATCTAGTTTGAGGAAACTTAGAGGGATAATCTGCATTAAGGTACTCCCCTTACTTTCTTATTGAAAGGCTACCAATTTCTCTTACTCACTCACTGCTTTAAAGTCTATTCTTAGAATTAGAAAGAGAAGATAGCTACATTGCCAATAGATATTATACATTTAAAAAAAGTACGTTGTCATACTATTTAGAGATCCTCAAATTCAATCCTCTACCAAGGGAGGAAAAAAGGGAAGCAATGTCATTTCCTCCAGGCCACTCACAATTTAGTATTATAATCTAGTTTTCCTGATTTGAGAACTGTACATTACTTAGGAATAGCTACTTGGCGCATTCCCATGGATGACACCATCAGATTGATTTAGAGCTGAAGAATGTGGGCCATAGAGCAAACAAGGACAAGAAAGGGTAAGATGGAAAAAGCACCAAGATGCTGGCAGGAAGATCAGAGAAGCTGGAGCATGTGTCTAAGGAAGGGGCCAAGGAAGGAGCGCAATATCAAAAGCAAAGAGGGAACCGGACAGGCAGGTGGACAGCCATCTATGGTGTTAAATCAAATGACTCCACACAAAAATAGAAGTGATTCTATATTAACCTCAGAAGTGGCAGCAGACTCTCCTCTGCTTTAACAAATAGAGGATATCGGCATATTTACAAATCAATGTGTAAATCTTCACTTATTTTTATTTCACCTCCTCAAGGCTGGGATACAAAATATAATTTATTAGTGCAAGTGATACATCACTGATCATAAAATTAATCAGAACTTTATTTTCCAAGCTTTATCAAAATGTTAATGTCTTAGTAAGTTGTTTTTAACTTCATAAACTAAATCCAAACTGCTGGGGAAAAAAAAGGCAAAAATATTTTAAATAAAACCATTATATAGCCCTAATTCAGACTTTGACTAACAATATATGAGAATGTTTTATCTTAATTAGAGAATGTAATTCTTTGATTCTGTTTTGCTTTATAATTAATCAGGAATTTTGACAGACACAGTGGCTCAAGCCTGTAACCCCAGCACATTGGGAGTCTGAGGTGGTCAGATCACATGATGTCAGGAGTTTGAGAACAGCCTTGTCAACATGGTGAAACCCCATCTCTACTAATAACACAAAAATAAAAAATTGCTGGGTGTGGTGGTGCATGCCTGTACACCCAGCTACTCAGGAGGCTGAGGCACAAGATTCACTTGAACCCATGAGTCAAAGGTTGCAGTGAGCCAAGACTGTGCCACTGCACTCCAGCCTGGGTGACAAACTGAGGTCGTGTCTCAAAATAAAAAGAAAGAAAAAAATAAGAATAAACTGACTCTTCCGAGCATAGTTCTGTGGAGGTAAGAATGATTACCTTTATGTAAATAACTATATACATATTTAGTTTGCTAAAATGAGGTTAACTGGCAGGACATACTTTGAAACTGATTAACATTTGTATAGCACTGTGTTTTTGCAATTTATGTGGCTCCATCACAGTGCTGTGATCATTTTCAAAATGACAATGCCATTTCACTGTTATCCCTGTTCTTCCCATAGGAAATTAAAGTGTGGTGGTGAAATATCTTGCCCCTCCCTAAGAGAGTAAAATGTAATAGTGATTAAGTCCCAAGAATAGTGAACTAATGCCAGATATGTCTAGCATGAAAGAAGTTGCTCTTCACCTAAAGTTTTATGATCTGCAGGAAAGAATATAAAAACATAAAGGAGAGTGGAGGAGCTGAAGTTCAAGTGTGTCCGGGTAGCTCAAGTTCTGTGACTGTTAGAGATGACTATGCAGAGTTTGAGTCAGATTAGCACCCTCATCTCAATGTTAAGAGCTATGCACCTGTGAATTTAAGATAGGTCCCAAACCCAGAAAAAATTAGGGCACAGGACAGAATTATCAGGCAGAGCTAGTAAATCAAATGCCACAGCCTGGATCAGCAGGAAGGCAGGGGACCCTTGCAATTCAAGTCATTATTCAGTTGCCAAAGGCATACTGAGCATATCAGGTTCTAGATATCATGAGTTGATCTGGAAGCAAATAAATTACTGGCATGTTCTATTATCCAACAAACTCTATAAGTACAGGACATCTCCAATGCAGCAAACGCAGTCAGCGAAGTTCACCTGCCCCAGCCTGGTCACCATACCTCTCAAGCAAATTCCAGACTCACACCAATTGTGCCAGCCAGTTTCCCCTTTCTCTAGGCTTGACATTTTTCAATCCTGTACAAAAGTTGTCTCTCACTCTTTTTTCATACAGATAGTATTCATTATTAAATATGTTAATGCTATCATTTAAAAATATCATTATTGTAAAGGTTTTTTTATATAATATGTTTAGCATCAGGAAATATCCACCTCAAACAAAGCACCTACTATTTTTCATCTTTAGGGATCTATCCTCTTAAGCACTGACATGCAACATGCATGTCTTAGAGGATTTATTTAAGCATAATAGTTGCTTGCAAAGAAGCACAACAACTTAGAGTAGTCAAAATAATACTATGTAGAATGCTATAAGTACACTTAGTAGAGATCCATCCAAGAATGGGAGTTATCTTTGTCAATTAACCAAGTAAGCTAATTCCTCTACAGATAAACGCTTGATTGTAATATCAAATTCTATAGGGATTGGGAAAACATTGTTTAACAAGCATTTAGAATAGAAGAATGCAGCTGTGATTCAAAAAAGAGAAAATGGAAAAATATAGACAAATATCCAGTTTTTAACATCAAGAAATATTATGATAGACAAAAATCCAATTTTTTAACATCAGAAAACATGCTTATCTTACAGAATAGGTGAGAGGAAACTCACGTACTTGTCAGCTATAGAAGTCATCTTTTACATACTTAAAGAGGTGTATATATATATAAGTTTCCATTCACACATATATTATTTTTGCTTTGGACAATCATTTACAATTGTATTATTTTACCTGTACACAAATATATCAATCTGCAATCACTCATTTCCAAGGTTTTCCAAGTACGTTAAAATAAAGACTTACATTTGGATTACAACAGTATTAAAAGTTGTGGATTCTTTGTATTCTGTACTAAGGACGCATTTAGACTAACAAATGGGACACTAGAACCTGTTTGAACTCTACACTGACAACACTGAGTCAATGTATACTTAACTTTAAATTGCCCATTAAAATTTAAGCTACACTGAAACTTCAACAATGAAAATACTATACAGCTATCCTTCTGGGATAACCTTATGTCTATTCCTGGATTCTTGTTGGATGGTTGATTGGACTTAGAGTCACACGCCTAATCTTTTCAGCAAAATTTGTCTAACCCATCCTTGATGTTCTGTTCAGAGCATGCTTTCCCACCTTCTACAATAGAATAGGCTAAGAATTTTCCAAATCATCAAGTCTGATTGCTTTTTTTTTTTTTTTTTTTTTTTTTTTTGTT